>DVZL01006729.1:0-11167 GCA_018236625.1 Lasaia peninsularis | reverse complement strand
AATCCGACTGCTGGAACTTGGCGAAAATCAAGCTTAAAGATTCCGCTACATACATACATACATACATACATACGTACGTACAACCCAAGCTAATAAAAGCGTTTTAAAAAATCAATCATTATAATGTATTATTTATATTTTTTAACATTTTATTTTGCCATTGTTTATGACAATAACAACACATGTATTGTTAATCTATTTTTAAAACTATGTTTATGGTGGCGGCTAATCGTGGGTGCATAAGCATATCTGCCTTGGTTTTTTCTAATAAATAAATAACCCACGTCTTAGCCATCAACTAGTATAGGTACAGATGGGTATACTTAAATAGATATTGTCATCTCAAATGTAAAATTTCCCCAAAATTTTTCCCATGTCCCAAATCTTTGACGAAGCTCATCACGTATACTGGATAAGATCTCCACAATTTTCAAACCGTCTCCAAACTTTTTGTTCCACCTTCAGTCACGAAAATATATTAAGACGTTTAAAAAACATTTAGTTCCCTATCTTATCTGTAGTTCACCCATAATTTTGTCTTTCTTTCTGTTTTAGTGTTTAAGAGTCACGACTTTACCCAGTATCAAGAACAGGCGACTCCTACACCTAATATTGGATTTTCAAAGGTATTTTTTTCAAGTTTACGACCATTCGCCGTGACATAGTAAAATATGTATTAACATTTACAATGTTTTTTTCAGGCACTGAATGGTTTTATGATGATGATGACGCAAAATGGTAAACTTTTGTATATTTCGGAAAACGCCGCGGAGTATTTGGGACACTCTATGGTTTGTACAGTATTTTATAATTGCCTCTGTATTCGGTGTTGACGCACAAGGTCCTGGGTTCGATTTCCGGGTAGTGTAATTTGTTGGTTTTTTTCAGTTTATCTGAATAACTTAACATGGTCTGTGATTAGATATGTATTCGATATAGTGACGGACTTAATATCGTTGGTTAATTTTGGGTGCATATTTATCTCTGCCTACACTTTCGGGATATTTATGATGATATTTATTTTATTTTTAGATATTTTTAATGTTTTGTTTTAGTCTATTATGCCCAAAGGGATAGACAGAGGTGTGCTAGAACGACTCGTAAGTCCAGTAGATATACTAGAACACCCACGATTAGCCAAGGTACTAGGGCCATGATGGGGACAAATAGGTGACAAGCCTATCGCCACTTCGGGTATATTCCAATCCCGGGTAATGTAATGCTTACTCAGAATAATGTGAAAATCATTTCAAAAGAAATTGAACCCAGGACCCTACACGGCTAACGGTCTTAACAGACGACAGCCGTACCATTACACCACGGAGGTTTAGATTTATATTTTCTAAACGTAAGCTACAATACAAATTCACAATTTTAGGAGGATCTACTGATTCACGGTGATAGTGTATACGATATAATAGACAGGCAGGACCACCAAATGGTACAGACAGAGTTAAACAGAGGCAGCAATGGAGAGACTGAAAATTTACCAAAGAATAGGCATTTCTTTTGTAGAATGAATGTGTCTAGAAACGCAAGACGGCAAATGAGATTTGGTGACCAAAAAGTAAGTATTCGCTACAGCACAATCGAGTTAAAGAAATAGTGACAATACCAACCACACCAGTGCCTTCCATTTTCCGGGTCGAGACCCGGTACTGGGCCGTCAAATTGAAATACCGGGTCAACATACACCTACCTTGTTTTTATAATATTACTACTTCGCATTTTTAGTTCGTAGTTGACACAATGACAGCGCCACCTGTCGGGTCCAATTTTATTAAGGCAAAAAGTAGGTATTTTCTTCCCGAAAAACAATTAACGCTCTTATACACATATACCCTTCTCTCTTACGCAGAAGTTCTTATTGCACAACTGCGCAATACCTACTTCTTTTATAAAGTAACCTTGTTAAAAAACAAAAAGTGTTTAAGTATATATATAACTTTTTGTTAAAAATATTCGTATTTCAAAAAATACGTTAGCTACGATACCGCGGTAATTATACATATACATATAGAAGAAATAGGATGTGTGGGATGGGATGCACAGGAGGAAAATACTACATCTCTTCCAGTATGTTTGGAAATTTGATGTGTGGCACAATTGCCCCCGTGTGTTGGGATCCCCTGTGTAGAATAGACCATCTGCCTTTTTGACAAGCAGCTCATAAGAGGCGAGCATGGGTTAACTGGGTCACTACCAACATGACCACTGGTGTTAGAGTTGTGTGCAACAACTCACCCGGGTAGGAATCAATCGCCTTACCTATACCAGTTTTCATTTTGTCGTGTTTTCATTTTCATTTAGTCTTCCATTATCGTGTTCCGGTCCGCAGGATAAGGTAGACGTGGATATTAGGCCTAACAGGACACCTGTACCTACACCATCTATGGAGTCTATAGTCCACGATCGTCTCTTACTATCAAGTGACTTATGTGCTTGTTCACAGTGTTATTTTTTTGTAGGTAGTTCTAGTTCGTGGGCATTACGTATCATACCTGCCATTGTGCAGCCGGAATGAGCCCGTCTTCCTGGCGACCTGCACGCCTCTGGCCATGCCGGAGACCAGAGAATGTATCGTCAATGGTGCTACCAATGTATTCACCACCATACATGCAATGGACATGAAAATATTACACATAGACGTCAAGTAAGTACAAATAGCCAGGAAAAACACCTATGACATGTTTGGTGTCGAAAATGCTACGTATGTAAGACTCGTAATCCTAGTCTCAAAATAATCAACATACAAAAATTCTTGCTTGAATATGCTAATATAGTTTTTGCTGTTATTTTATCAAATTGAACTATTGGAATTATTTCCACCATCACCATCAAATTCCATGTTTCACCCATCTTATCCTTCCATCAGGTCGATTGCGTACTAAGCTAAAAGTAATAAATAAAAACTATTGAATATATTTTCAGCGGTGAATGGTATTTAGGTTGGAAGAAATCCGAATTAGTGGATATTTCCTGGTACCAAATACTACATTGGGACAGTTTAAGGGAAGCTCAAACCAAACATAGATTAAGTAAGTTTTCTTTACTATTATTATTACTAATGCCACCAATCACTAATCCGCGCACTTAGTCGATTATTAGTTGACTAAATTTATAAAAGTAACTAAATCGTACGTTTACCCTCATTTAGTCGCTTTAATTTGAGTTACAATTTAGGTAACTCATCAACTAAATGGGTGTAATACAGGCAATAGTAGTTCTTTTTTTTATTTTTAAATCTCCAGGAGGATAGTTAGTTGTTTTGAATAGTTTGCTTCTAATTTTAAATTATGATTTTTGTTACCAAGATTGTGGTGAACTTATTAACTTAGGTGGTGGAGTATGTGACATCTCTACCTCATTTTGTAATACGCCTTGCCACCATGATATTAGTGTTAGCTCCTATTATTTTCCGGGGTAGAGAGTTGAGTACTTACGAAAAAAGCTTATCATCCCATCTAAGTTTCTATAGGTAACATACCACTTACCACCAGGAATGAAAAAGCTTACTGCTGCTTCTGTAAAACATCAGTGTGCCGTTTTAACGAATGAAAAAGTATTTAAATAATATACAAGGAATTAGCGGCCGAATACGTACTTCGCTACGTATAAACTGAAATATTTAAAAAAATAATTGGAACATCAAATTATTTTATTCAAACAAAAAAAAATTTGAATGCACAATCCCCATCTGAAAAAAGGTTCAATTAGATATTAAAATCTCCTTTGAATTCATTTGTTACAAAAAATATTTGCTTTAGTTAGGTGAATCCGTTCTTGAATTATAAAATTACAACGAAAAGTGGGGTTGATTTATACATGCACCTATATATCAGTTTATTTCTACATATAATGGGTTCAGAAAAACAAAATTTTAAAATATTCAGACGTTTTTTTCCATCTTTTTAGTTACTCAATTAGACCAAGATAAGTGCTGTATATTATTAATAAAAATACAACAACGATGTGGCCAGTTTATTTGGGTTCATGTGGTTCTGCAAGTCAAAGACGCAGCGGATACACCGAGGCAGTTCATCGTTGCTACTAACCAAGTTTTAAGGTTCGTATGTGACATACATACATTCACATACACTCACACAAATATACATACATATTGTACATATGCAAATCAACAAACCTTCTCCGTAGAAAAGTACCTACATAATATAATCGGTCCAACAGTTTTTGATAGCAGATATAAATTAAATGAATCTATATATTTGCTAAAATTCGTGAAAATCGGTGTAGCTGGTTTAACGTAAAAACAGAACATATATACACATACAGTTACAATATGATAATTAGCGGACACCCATGACGCTAGTGATCCACAGGGTCTAAGTTCGATTTTCGACATTATGTCATTTTCGTAATTATCAAATTTTCAATATACAATTGAACTATTTATTATTACCTACAAACTAATAAAAGTTAAGTGACTGATTTAAAATTAAAATAACCGCTTTTTACTGAATACATGTATACATCACGGTACATAGAGCCAAAACATTTTTTTAGAATTTTGGTCTGTCTGTCTGCTACATCCCGCTAATCTCTGGAAAGGCTGAACCGATTTTGATGGAATAAAGAGTAACTGCCTAAGTTACTCCTTTTTATGTCATTGAATTCAAACGCTATATATATATAGCTAGTTATAACATATTATAAATTCTGCAGTGAAGAAGAAGCTTCGATAATGTTAGCCAATTCTTGGCTCTACCAGTATTACGGATACCAGAACCAACCCTGTGGTATGCTAGACCCAAGATGCCAGAAGTTCTTCCGAAGAGATCCATGTTACCAGGACTCGTACCAAGAGTACCCGTATGTAGAGAGCTCAGAGGTAGACTATAGTGGGTATCACATGACCTATGTGCAAAAGACCGAAGACTATGCTTGCGAAAGGATATACACAGATCGAGGACCAGTAGACTATTCTACTCATTCACCGCAGTCTACCATCAGTGAGGGGAGGTAATAAATAACCCTATTTTTTTTTCTGAAGTTGAGTACATACATACATGTATCGGCTATCCTACCTTCCAGGCCAGTATACAATAGTGGAGAGCACTGGTGTTACGGTGGCAAAATGTTGTAAAACTATAAAATCTAGTCTTAGTCACGGTGTTAGTGCCAAACGGTAAAGAGCTATCATTTATGACGTGATCCCTCGACTTTTTCATATTACAGTCAATCAGAGTTCATCGACTTACCTAGATTGGTTCCTTATTTGCTTCAGTTACGTAAGTGCTTGCCATAGTAATTTTGGCAGCGTAAGATTTACGCAACGCACCATTGACAACTTCGGTTTATATCCAATTTTACCATCGGGTTATTTTTCTGCTTATTTCTTAGTTGAAAAAATAAACATTAGGTTATCACCCTCATCTTCCCGAATGTTGGGCAGAGGTACCTCTGCTGCATAGTACATATGCACTCATTATTAGCCAACGATGTGAAGTTCCATGATATTTTAGGTGGTAAGCCACATACCCATAGCCATATCGATCACAAATTAAATGCCAGGTTAAGCGTTATATTTTTTAGATAAACTCAAAAAAACTCATAGTATAAATTGCCTTGATTGTAAATCGAACCTGGGATCATAGAAGCAACGATTTGTCTCTATCCCACGAAAATAGAATTTTTGTTTTTTAAAAATTCAAAAATGGAAACATTCCTTTTTAAAATATGGCCAGGATTGTCTGTCAAAATTATAAAACCGAAAATAATATAATCGCTTTAAATCAACCTTTTTTCTTCACTATATTTGGTTAGGAATTATAATTGTACAGTCAAACAAATAACACCGCAGGAATATATACCTTACTACAATGGGTTAAGATATTCATTGACATGTTTATGATATTCCAAAGATAAACATATTTTAGTCAATACAACTTTAACAATATATATGGTAATGATATGTGTCATATTGCGACGGACAGACGGACGGACAGTGTTGATTTTCTTATTTATATTCTGTGTTATTACGAGTACAAATTGTTATTGATTTTGCAGTTAAAAAATATACGATTATTTATATTTAGGTATGTGACGACCCCATCACTTATCAAAGCACTATGTTTTTAGTAATCTTAAAAGAAATGACAGAGACAACACAGGTCGTTAGGTTGCTTGATCATCATGACTAAACCCTGTCATTATAGCTTTGTCGCCCAAGGTCCCAGGTTCGATTAACTAGCTTGCTAGGATTAGACTTGTGCCCGATATGGCTGTCACATCATGGGACTTAATATCATCGGCTAATAGTGGGTGCATATATATGTGCCTCTGCCTATTTCAGGGACATGACCGTGATGACATCTATTTATTTTATTTCTGTCATTATTACATCAGTACTCATATATCGTGTTCCGTCAATCGCGTCGGATCTATAAAATGTACGGTAGAGCCTTAACATTCCAATGTCAAAATTGGTAACGCACCATTACCATCTTTTGTTTCTTTTATGCAATCGAAAACAGGCGTCATATACTTCTAAATCATTTAAAATCTGTCTGCTCTATTGCCTTTTATCGTCTTAAAGACCGGACAAGTGCAAGTCGGACTCATGCTCGAAGGGTTCTGTACGGCATATATTAAAACGGCAAAAAAATTCACTTCATGGTCTGTGAGCACCGTTCATATATTTATTTTACACTGTTTTTATAACGACAATCGAAATACATCATCTGTGAAAATTTCAACTATTTATCTATCATGGTTGACGAGATACAGCCTGGTGTCAGGGAAACAGACAGACTGCGTAGTGGTTCCGTTTTTTACCTTTGGATAAGGAACAATGAAAACTAACTTTTCAAAAAAAAATTTTAAAAAACATTGTCATTTTTAGATCTCCACACCATTATGATGCAGCATCAGACATAGTCATCAACGGCAACATGTACATGTATCCAACACATGGGAAGAGAGAATACTATGAACAATACCCAAGGATACCGTATCCAGTTCAAGAACCCGGGAGTGCAGATCGTATGTATTCATTTTAGTTATTTTAACTTTTTACTTTTACAGAAAGCTTCGATACTCGAATGTGACAATGGTTCTTATAAGTACTCCTTCCCGTGTTGATCCGGATCCTCTGTGTAGAATAGACTATCTTCCTGCCAGGCAGCTCGTAAGAGGCGTGCATAGGTTTGCTGAGACACTTCTAACATGACCACTGGTAGAGTGTTTTGCATCAACCCGTTCGGGTAGGGATCCACCGCCTTACCTATTCCTACCGCCATAATGACATTGTCGCGTTCCGGTAGTAGGAAAGTAGTAGACGTGCACATCAAGCCTATTACCCCGGCCACAGACAGCGACGCACCTACAATATCTATGGTGTCTATATGCCATTGTTGTCTCTTACCATCAGAAGACCCGTGCGCTTGTTCGCTGTCTTATGCCAATAAAAACATAACGTTTTCTGATATTGGAGTTGTGCCCGATATTGCGACGGACTTACCACCGATCACATTATGAGACCTGATATGGCTGATCGTTGGCTATAAGTATCTTCCTCAGCCTACCCCTGCGCAAATGTGGGCGTGGTTATATTTATCTAAGAAAGTTAAGAAATAAATATATCTAGACAAAACACACAAACTAAATAAATTCAATAAACACCCTGATCCAGAATTATATATGTTATCAGTTATCACACAAATACCTGCCTTGCTCAGATCGAACCTAAACTCTGCAATAGGGAATATGCATGTGATTTAGATATGGCCCAAAAAAATAACGTGTAATTTTTAATGCTGAAGAAATATACCCACATAAATATTTTTGGCAATATTAAAGTTTTTATTTTAAATTTAATTCTTTAAAAGGACCTACTATTTTTTAAATTCCCTCGTACATTTCGGAAATGCAACGTCATGACGTGACGTCACGGTCCAATGTCAACGTCATGTCAATTGATATCCTTATTTTTGCATCTTTGGGCACAATATGAAAATTTTCGCACATAGGGATAATATAATATTATAATTGAAGTACAGTGAAATTAATTAAATGAAGTGTAATAACACTTCACTTAATTTCACTTCGTTGGCAAATTATTGTTCTCACTTTTCAATGGACGGTGACGTCACAAATAATTTATCACTATTTTGCAAGTGTTATATTTTTTTCATTTTAAATAATTACTTGAAATATTGTTTAAATTTTTAAAAAAAAAAACATGCATATTCCTGATTAGTAGATAATGCTCGACAAATATTTTCTAATTGTTTTGATTATTTTCAGCAATAGAATATCCATCACCAAAACGTATGCGGCTTACTGGACCTTTGGCCATAGAAAGCACAGATGGAATGGACAGATGGAACCCAAGCCCGCCTTGGTCGGATAACCTGAAGATTCCAGACTACGCCCAAAGATTCACATACAATATGGTACCCATGCCGGTAGAAAGAGCCATGGTTACTTAGTTACTTTTAACAATTAGACTTAGTAAGTAGTGCAATATGTATTTTACTTGTTCCTGTATAAAATGTATTGTGAATTATAATTGATAGATTCTGGAGTTGCGAAAGTCTATATTGAAAAAAAAAATGTTATTTTGCAAACTCCCGCCAGAAACGTAGGTACTTGTGTCTTGCTTGATCGAATCGCACAATATTTTTGGCGGGAGTTTGTGAAATAATAATTTTGTTTTAATTTATTTTCAATTATTATGTTTTTCGGTAGAAAATTAGCTATACTGTGTTATTATTAAGAAAATCTGTTCATAATACCAGAAACTATAGTAGGTTTGCTTTAAGAATGCAGTGTATCAGGGTAAATATGTATCACTAAGAGTTTTATTAAAACACAACCGTTTCATTTGAAAGTATGATTTCAACTGGACACTGTGAACTGAGCTTTATAGTCATGAGTTATTTGATTGGTTATTGAGCCAGCGGGTAAAGTTAAAACACAACATTCTTAATGTGAACGTATTATATACTCGTAGATAGGTATATTTTTGTCAACTGTGTTTTTATATTATACTAGCTGGGTGACCGAATTTTTTTCGGGTGATTGTGGTATACCACGATGGAATAATGTTTAACGCCATCTAGCGTTTGAGTTTATTTTAATAAAATTTTCTTTTTACTCGAGGCAAAATCGTGAGTAGTTTTGAAGAAATGATGTGATACATACAAATAACTATTTATATACAAGAATACGTAAAACAAAGTTATGTTACATGTGTCACTTCTTAAATCAAGAATGCCTGTACCGATTTTAATGATCTCTAATTTATTGTATCTACGGTTTAAATAGTGGAATAGCTATTAAAATTGAAATAGAAAAGATAAAGATGGGGCACGGCTGAGTGGTGAAGTTCGCCGGATCAGCTAGTTTAAACTATATGGATATCTTCAATTTAAATTATAATTTTATCGTATGAATATATATGTAGTAATTTTTTTTCTAGATTAGTTATTATCATTTAGGAAAAAATTACAATGTACAGTCAGTTCCCAAAATATATACAAATAAATTAAATTGGAGTGTCTGTATGTGGTTATAAAATAACCGCTTTTTACAAAATGCATACGTATGTTTACAAGGTACATATATAAATAAATATTTTTTAGAATTTTGTTTGTCTATCTGTTTGTACCCGCTCATCTCTGCAATGGCTGGACTGGTTTTACAGGACTTTCACTGGCAGATAGCTGATGTAATAAAGAATAGCTTAGGCTACTTTTATTTTAGAAATACATTAGGATACAGCTAGTCAATTCATATATTTACGTACGGTTCCTCTCAATTTTGGTCTGGATATATTAGGTATTTTTTCCCGTGTGACAACTCGAAAGAGGTGGTCATAGGTTAAATGACGTGTATCATATGCAGGAACTTGCTCTATTCAGGTAGAATTGCACATTAAACCGGGTATAGGACAGCGACGCGCCTATAACATCAATGGTGTTCATAAACCACTGTTGTCTCTTATCAAAAGCTGTCTTATGCCAAAAAAAAGTTTATTTCGTTCATTCGTTCGTATAATCGTGATAATTTTTTTTTGAAAGATGGTTTGCGTACTTTTGGAACTGACTGTACAAATTAACCATTCGTTCACACATAGTTGATATGTTTATTTATTTACATCTATAAAAAATTAGAGAACTTACATGAAGACGTAAAAAGCATGTGTTCTATGTAACGGTTCCGACCAAAAATCTCTATTACATTCCAAAGGAATTTAGCACTAATTTTTATTACTTCGAGAAGTTTCTATTTTTGTATATACTGTTTATTAAGTACTATTTGTATATAGGCAATTATTTATCGCTAAGCTGTACCTAAGATAGGAAAAAATAAAAAATGTAAAATCTATAAGTATTATTATTTACCTACACATTAAATTAAGTAACAAAACAATCCGACTATCTAAAGGATGATACTAATACGATTATTAAAATAATACAGTATTTAATAATATGCCAGGTTATAAAAAAGATTTACCAAATTCAAAATAATGTCAATTTAAAATTTTATAAACTCCTAAAAAATTGCTAATTGCAATAACATTTTACAAGATTGCTATTTTTAAATAAATAAAATATTTGTGGAGTAATGCACGCGGGTCATATCAGGATGTGATCAGAGTGGGATTGAAAGTGTCGGTGAAAAAATGAGAAAGGTATGCTCCGATAGTTTGGTCATGTGAAAAGAATTATTTGTATAAGACAGTAAGTACAATGTGGATGGCTTTAAGTATCCGGTGAGACCTCGTTTGACATTCTATGACCAAATAGCTCGTATATTATCCGAGGGTGGTGTCAAGAGTAGGTATCTGAAACCGGCGTGTTTGTGTGAAGAAAATTATGAATGTGGAGGAAGCTAGGCAAGTATTTAGGGATCGTGTTACTTGACACTAGATCCTCTCTGCCACCTTCGCCATAAACCTGGCGTGAAGATATGTATGTAAAATAATTTTAACTTAAACGACGCAAAACTACAAAAAAACGATGTCATGTCGTCTAGACAAATACTTTTTTGTGTTGGTTTATATTTCAAAAATTGCTGAACCAATTGGCATGTATCTATATGGTACCAACTCTTGATTTATATATCTTATCCGTACTAATATTATAAATGCGAAAGTAACTCTGTCTGTCTGTCTGTATGTTACGCTTTCACGCCTAAACCA
>DVZL01006728.1:0-11168 GCA_018236625.1 Lasaia peninsularis | reverse complement strand
GGGATAGATAAGGAGTAACATCTCATATCGGAGAAAACCTAAAAATGTGTCCAGCTGTTGTTATAAATAAAAGTTCAAAAACCTTCCAGATTGGCGCTAGTGTATTAATACAGGGTATGGTGTGAACGTAGCAATTATTATAAATGATTTGAAGTACACAAAGTTATAAAACCCTGTAGCTAATGTGGCGCCACCCTTATTTATGCATTTTGATGGACATTTTTTTACGACACAGATGTTCCTCCTTACCTATACCCTCCATAATGATAATATAGCAATCTCGCATATGGATGTGAGTGGGCATGAAGGGTCTTCGAACGGACATACCAGCCCGTGATGAGCGCGTGCCTGTCGTCCCGGGGCGTGGCGGTGAGTACGGGTGAGGAGTGCGGCGCGAGCGTGTATAGCGGGCGAGCGTGCGCGCGCTCGTCCCAGGCGCGCACCGTGCCGTCCGCGTGGCCCGCCAGCAGCATAGGCGCACGCCGTCCGCGGTGCAGCGCCGTGAGAGGCGCGTCCGTGCCCGTGGCCAGCTCGGCGGCCAACAGCTCGGCGCCGCAGTCCCACAGCCGCAGTGCGGGCGCCGCGCCGCCCACCGCCAGCGTTCCGTCACGGCCCGCCCACACTGCCAGTACTCGAGGCGGGCCTGAGCTTACGCCCGCGGCCTCCGGAACGCCCACGCCGCCCACACCCGATCCGACGCCCACTGTGGTATACCAAGCAAGCATATATGTCTAACCTCATTGACATTATCAACTAAACTCAACATTTTTTTCAACAATTTTTAAATGTTTATGAGAAAATAATAAGTCAAGCCACAAAAAATTTTTTTAGCCTCGTGACGAAACTTCTCATTTTATAATTAAGCAACTGAAAAATATTTTATTAAATATTAATTCTAATACACTAATTTGTATTATTTACATCACAAACTAGATATTTCAAAGAAAGCATCAAGTAAAGTTAAATAATAATTTTTTGACTTGTACAAATCCCAACGTTTGCAATATACTAGTTATATAGGCCCACAATGAAACTGACTTACGACAGAGTAGCAAGCCTTGTTATTCTCATTCCTTTGAGAAATTCTATCAGACAAGATCCAGCCAAGCCTTGTGTTTTGTGCTATGGGCATACTAGCAGACTCTTTAATTAAGCCTTCCATAATTATTTGGCTGTATATTTCTGCACCTAGAAGTAAATCTATCTTACCAGAAGTACAAAACATTGGGTCAGCTAACCCTTCAGGAGGAAGGATAGAAAACGTGTGCATAGTACATGCTTTTCTGGTAAATAGGTAGTAAGCTTTTTTAACACATGAGCCTAAACTTCAATGGTGAAATAAGGAAAAGGAAGGAAGGTACCTGACTGCTGTTTTTTGAAAAATAAGAACCTATATTTGGTTCATTCTGCACTATTGTAGCTGACGATGAACTGATTACTTGATCTCAGCTAACTTCATCTTCACCGCTAGCTGTTTGTAGGGACTTATTACTAGGACAGTGTTGTTTTCTTTTGCAAATTCTACACCTTTAAGATTGACGACATGAGTATAATAATTGATTGGAACCCATACAATTAAAACATAAATTATGCTTCTGAACTAATTCACAGCAAGCTTCAATATCCAATTTTGCAAATTTTTTACAGAAAGGTAACTTATGTTCATGTGAGCAATATTCACACGACATACATTTTGGTTTACTGGTTGCAAGGAAAGAGTGTGATGACTCGATGTGATGATTGGTGTTTGGGAGCAGGAGCAGTATCACCACCAACGAACAACGACTCGAGTCATTTAACAGAGTCATAAAATACCACAACACCCTGCGCGAGCGTATACCGTTGGAACGTGGGCGTGGGATTTCTAGAGGCGTATAATGATATTAAAAAAGTCTGTTTAATTACTACCCAATGTTTATATGTTTATTGTTTATGTGTGATTGTGCATCACGTATTTCACTGCAATAATATAACATCAAAATCAGAAAGTACACAAATGAAATAATATAAAAAAATCTGAAATACTAGGCATTAGTATGTGCCAAAGTACAAAAAATAAAAAAAATACAACTAAATATTGGGTACGTGCGGTTTATGAGGCTTCCGGACTTCCGCGGAGCACCGAGCACTAGGGCACAGTTAATAATAACAGGAAACATGTAAGAACTCACCATTATTATCAACTGATTTATTTTTATTGCCTATCAATTTCTCATCACCGGCTCCCCACTGCTCCGACATCAGCTGAGAAAAACCTGATAAATAAGAATACAAAAGTTATTCGACAAAAAAAAGTTGTCGCGGCTACGAAGCTATCTAGAGATTATTTTACTAAGAAAGACCTGTAAACTAGAATAGGGAATATGCATGTGATTTAGATATGGCCGAAAAAATAACGTATAATCTTTATTGCTGAAGGCAACATATAATCTTTATATACTCACATAAATAATTTGCCAATATTCAAGGTTTTAATAATAAAATTAGTTCTTTAAAAGTAGTATTTTCCCTTTTCGCAAATTTCGAAAACACAACAAGGAAGTGATGTGATCAATTGGTGTCCTTATTTTTGCATCTTTAGGCATAATATGAAAATTTTTGTACATAGAGACAATACAATATTTATAATACATAATATAGTGAAATTAATTAAGTGAAGTGTAATAAAACTTCATTTAATTTCACTTCGTTGACAAATTATTATTTTCATTTCTCAGCCGTCGGTGACGTCACAAATATGCGCGCTAAAATGGCGGTATTTAAATTTTCTGAAGATGATTATAGTTTGAATATATTTTTTTGCCTTACTTGAACTATTGCTTAAAAAAATGCATATTCCTTATTGTAAACTCATTTCGGACCAGCCAACTTGTTTTTTGTGAATTTTGTGTAGATGATAAAGTCAAAACAAGCCAGTCGTATTTGAATGAGATAGCCAAACCTATGAAAATAAATGTCTAACATTTAGGATAGGTCTTTGTGATTATCTCCAGATAGTACCATTAGTTTCACGACTGTGGTGTGTATAGTGTCAGTGCCGAAAGTCTATTTTATTTTAGAAGAATATATTATTACGGTACCTGAATATTTTTATAATCTAAGGCTGAGGCTAATCGTGGGTGTTCTAGTATATTTACTGGACTTACGAGTCGTGGATATATTAGCAAACCTCTGCCTACCCCAGCTATAATAGGGGTGAAGTTACTACATCTACTTCTGAATATATTTACAATGATGCGAAAAAGTTTACGAAACCTTTGCTTTAAAAAGTGATGAGTAAAATGATAAAGGCTATATTCCTTTTATTTAGTATGTATGTAGTATGTATGTGCTATCACTTGTATCAATGATAGCATATAGTTAACATGACAGGAGTTTAATTAAATTTTGCGTCGAATTTGCATGTTTGTATTTTTTCATTGTTCTAATATAACATTTTTCTTTTCCCCGTTGGTCTCCTGTGTCGAATATACGATTTGCACTAAGCTGCTCGTAAGAGGCGAACGTAGTTTAATAAGGTCCTTGCAAACCAGACCACAAGAGGTAGAGTGCTGTGCAGCAACTCCCGGATAGGGCATGGCATTGTCATGTTCCGGTCCGGACGTTAGGGTAGCCGGTAAATTTGCGTATCAGGCCTAACAGCCCGGCCACAGGGCAGCGGCGCACATATAACATCTATGGTGTCTATAGGCCACGGTGTCACCAATCATCAGGTAAGTGTATTCCGTTAGCTTCCCTATCCTATGATTTTTTTTGCAAATATAAGTAAATATATCTTTCACATCCAAATCTCTGTCACGATTTGATAATCATTGGCAGAGCCCGTGCGTATGCGCGCGCGTCACACATCCGGATTCGGTTTCTAAAGATATCTTATTAAAGAACAGTTTGACGAGACGCAGTGTGTACTGACTGTAGAGCGGCTGCGCGGGCTGCGCGGGCGGCGGCCGCACGTCAGGCACGGGCCGCACGTCGAGCGCGCGCCACGCCGCCACCAGCGCCGGCTCCCCGGGCCCCGCCCTGTGGGGGCAACACTCAAATGTCAAGACCCGACACCTTGGCGCGTGACCGACCAAGGGACGATATTGGTCCTTCGAGCTGGATATCTACCCTGATATAACAAATTACCGAGTGCTTGTTCGGATCCCTCGTGTAGAATAGACCGTCCGCTTCCCTACCGACCTGCTCGCAAGAAACGAGCGTAGGTAGGTATGGTACCGTGCGATTCACCAGGGTAGGAATCCCCCGCCTTACCTATTCTGACATCGGTGCTACCGTAATCACATTGCCGTGTTTCGTTCGGAACGGTATGAATAACCGGGAGACTTAAACACATTAAGCCTAACGACCGACCACAGAACGGCGACGCAATTACACCTCATTTGTCTATTGTGTCTATAGACGACGGTGGTCTCTTACCGTTAGCAGTCTTATCCCATAAAAGGAAGAATTGACCGTACATGTCGTACTCATGTGATCTAAAGGACAACGCTTCGGCTAAACCTGCGCACTAAAACGCCCGCGTAACGGGAGCGTACCGTATGACTCGCGCACGGACGAGGCCGCGTTTGACGCACAAGTCTCGTGGTCGCATCGGCCCAAACGGACTATATTCAACGCCTATAATTTTTATGTATATTTCTAACGATTAATCTGTCATTTGTAAAAATTTTTTTTAAAGAGTTTATCTACCTCCGAGGATGAAACCGCATCGCCACTAAGTAAGGACGGTGGAAAAAATATAAACTATACAAACTTTCGTACACTAAGAAGAAAGAATATTAAAGTTCAAATTAGTTTTTGAGCTATGCGCGCGGGCGTTTCGAGGCAGGAGAGCGCCGTGATGCAGTCCCAAGGCCGCTTCCACGTACCTGTAGAGCGCCACGTTCCCGTGGTGGGAGGCGACGGCGAGCAGCGCGCGCGCGTGCGTGTCGAGATAGGAGAGCGCCGTGATGCGGCCCCACGGTCGCTTCCACGCGCCCACGCACAGCTTGGCGCCCGTGCCCCAGTCCCAGATCCTGCTCGCACGGAGACCGGTTATTTGTATTGTGAATACTTTCGCTTCTTTAAACTTCAAAAAAATATTTTATATTGTACTTTATATTTTATATTCATACGCATAAAAATGAAATTGTATTATATTTATAATATGCTAGTTATATATCCTTATAGAGACATCCTTAATATGGTGTAAAAAGAACTATCATGTTGCTCTTGACTGTAAAGAGATTGATTTATTGCCTATTTCATTACTTTATGAAAAGCTTTTACGCTGCTTAAACTGTATTATTTATTAAAATCTTCCCCGTAAAGAGAAACAACATTTAAGTCATAATTTCCCTTCGAATTATTAAATAAAAATTATTAAAAATGAAAATAATAAATTATATTTCGTCAGAATTACAGATTGACAATACGTAATATCAGTAATCAATTAAAAATAAAATTCAAATAAATGAAGGGTGTGGAATTTCGCTCACATGTTTAAATTCTGTAATGTGTACATACACAAAATCGCTGAAATAGCTCACTCGACTTGACACGCATACCGTAAAAATAAGAAAAACACGGCCAAAGTCGTACGAAACGATCCGCATTTTTGTCAACCGACGACCATGTCATATGCAGCTTGTCGCCGTTTCGGACGTCCGTACAAATCGAACGTACGGACCGGTAAAAGCAGTATAACGGTCCGGAGTGGCGCGTCGTCCTCACCCGAAGTTGTCCTTGGAGGCGACGGCGGCGTGCTGGTCGTAGGGGTGGAACAGGACCACGGACGGCGGCAGCGGGCAGCGCGAGTGGAACATCTGCGTCTCCAGCCGCGTGACGCGACTCTCGCGGAGCGCTGCACAACCAACTTTTATGAATATTTTATATATAACTAACTGATATCCGCGAACCCATTCGCGTGGGCAACATCGTAATCACGCTATAACATTATATAAGGCATATTATTAAATTGTTGTTTAAAATGTTTAAACGCAGACGGCTAATTAGCGTTTTTACTTTAATACACGCACCACAGGCATACAATTACACACCTTTGGCCTCCCGCCGTATGTTGGCATTTCGTTCCCGCCTCCAGAGGCGCTCGTGGTACGCGGGGCTCTCACAGTCGGGTGCGGCGGGCGGCGGGGCTCCGGCGGTGGCCGGCGGGGCTCCACCGACGGGCGGCAAGCCTCCGCCGGAGGGGCAGCAGCACGGCCCGGGCGGCCCTCCGCTGCCGGAGCCCCGAGCGAACTGCCCGCGCGCCCACTCCACAAACTGAGTCTCCACGATCGCCTTCTTGTAGGACTGACCTGGATTGTATCGACAACTTATTATCTCACATTTTATATGTGGGGTAGAAGGACCATAAAGTAGCATGATGACTTTTCTTGCGTGAAAAATACAGCGTGGTACCGCGGGCTTACGCGAACCAGAATCGACGCAACAAGACGCGTTACACTGCGCCCATTGCACTATTGCTAGCAAGTGAAATTGTAATAAAGTGATGAGACGGTACTTGATTAATGATTGATTACAGAAAACGCGCAACATAGACTACTACATTACATAAACATCATGTGGCTCGAGGCCGTCAGAAGCAAAGTTAAAATGTCGCAGCTGGAGGTCGTCGAGCACTTACTAGAGGTGGAGGAGGAGGAGTCTCGGTCTCGCAGGGCCACGGAGTCCTCGGAGATGGTGTGCGGCAGCCCCGACTTGCCGCGCCGGTGACCTGCGAGTGGGAAAACATCATATCGTATGATTTTCAAACTAAACAAACCAATACCTATTCGCTAAAACTTTAAACATTTTTTCTAAAGCCTAATATTACATTAAATTATATTTATATTGGATACAACAAAGCTTCATATTTAATTTTTACAATTAATAAAATATAAAATAACTGGCGGCCCTTCTCGATTTCGTACTGGTAATCATTTTCTCATTTACAGATTCTTTTTGATAATACTTTATCATTATAATAGCTTAAAATTTCTTTGTGCAAGGTTTTCGATGTCTGGATAGATTGTGGTTGCTTTGCGTAGGCTCACACGTAATTACGAGGCGGCAGTGTTTTTGTTTCCCTAGATTACTAATATCTTCTGAATTGAATGTCCGATTTCAGCTATTCAATTTTTTACACCTTGTTTCATTCTACTAAAGTTTTAGTAATGATCCCTAATTTTTTCTTTTCATAAATACATACAAATCATATCAAAATATAGAATCGGTTCGAGTGTTTTCGAGTTTTTTCGGTACAATGATGCAAAAATATAAAGTTTTTTTTTATAATATTTAATTAGAGTAAACATAATTTGCAAAATTACAATGCGGTTTCTAAATCTATTTTATCCTCAAAGTAACTTTGAAATATTTGGAAGAATGAAATATTAAGAAGTCTAAAGCAGTAAACACTAACTTTTAAAATACGAGTAAAAAATATAAAAAATCAGTAAATTATTGTCGACTTAATTCCAGTGTTAGCACCGTACCTGGGTGCGGCAGCGTGCTGGTGCGCGGCGGCGGCACGATGGGCCGCGTATTGGGCGACGGCGGCAGAGAGCTCGAGCCGCCGCGCTCCGACGCGCGGTCCCCGCGCTCCGCCGCCCGCTCGCCCGTCCGCGTCGCGCCCTCCACCTGCACGACCGCAACTCGTCAACCAAATTGTACCAACAAATCGCTATCGTATCAAAATATTTGTATATCGTATTTTCGTTCCGCACTATACGAAA
Organism: Lasaia peninsularis; assembly: GCA_018236625.1. NCBI lineage: Eukaryota > Metazoa > Arthropoda > Insecta > Lepidoptera > Riodinidae > Lasaia > Lasaia peninsularis. Next base: position 3,450 of record DVZL01006728.1, on the reverse strand, counting down.
GATGAATTTATTAGATTCGGAGCTAGCACTGGAATCGGATACATTTACCTGTCTTTATTTTCCATATGGCAAAAGGATCTATTTAGATCGTCAAAATAGATTATAATATAATATGACTCAGATTTTAGACATGTGTGTTCGTCGACGAGGGTTGCAAATTGATTGGTAAGTGATGACGTGCCCGCCTCCCATACACGCTGAGGGCTAGGTATAATTGGGAGCTGTGTCATACGTTGCGACAGTGTGTAGGTGGTACGGCTGTATGGTCTATGGATACCGACCTGATTGGCGATGTAGTTAATGATGTCGGTGGCCATCTTCGCCAGTTGCGGATGCGGCTCGCGCGACATCGCGCACAGCGTGCTCCATAGCTTAGTATACACTGACCCGAAACCTATATATTTATAACAAAACCTTATTTATTTATTATTTTCGAATAAAACTATTGGTTGCGGCTATGGTTAAACAAAAAGTAAAATGAGGAGGACGGCTGTCTGTCAGCCTCTCTTATGCTAAGATCAAACCGGATTGAGCAAGTATCATGGCGTGACGTCACGGTTCAATGTCAACGCCATGTCAATTGATATCCTTATTTTTGCATCTTTGGGCATAAAATGAACATTTTCGCACATAGAGACAATACAATATTTATAATAACACTTCACTTAATTTCACTTCGTTGACAAATTACTATTTTCACGTGACTGAGCAGAAGGTGACGTTGCAAATAAGCGTGCTGAAATGGCGGTGTTTAAATCATCCGAAAATGATGAGTTTGGTTTTTTTTTTAAGTTTATTTATCACTATTTTGCAAGTGTTATATTTTTCAGTTATATAATTACTTGAAGTATTGCTTAAAAATATTTAAAAAGCACGCATATTCCTTATTATATTTTTTTGGCCTAATTGGTTATTTTAAACTAGCTATACCTGCGAATTCGTTCTCAGTTTTAATGACAACCAAATATTAGTAAGTTTTTTTTACTCTTCAGGCAGAAAGTGGCAACTACTTTTCAGTCGAAGTTTGAAAATAAAAATACAGTGTAATTTCAATAGAAATAGTGTGCATGTGGATACGTCACCAATAGCGGGCAGCGGGTGCGGTGCGGGGCGCGTGCGCCCGCCCGCCAGCGCCTCCGTGCCCGGGTCCACCGGCGCGCCGCCGCCGCGCGTCCGCGACTCCCTGACACACAACACACCAGACCTCAACTCTACTCGACACATAACGATTGTGGCGACAGAAAACGAACATGACAATAATTTACAATATGTGAGTGACTTTTTATTTGATCGATTTGGACGGAGTTATTACCTCGATTCGTAAAATCCAGCATAAATTATTCAGAATAGTCATAAGTCATCGTAGTAGAGTCGCGTCGGGTAAAGTGGTGGCATTAAGATCTAAACTCATCGAAAAAAATTGGTGGCATCGTGGGATTTCGCACAATTTGAGCACATCGACAATACTCACTTGTCGCTCCTCCTCATCCTCTCCTGTATGTAGACGGCGATGAAGTACTGCTCGAATATCAACACCATCCATTGTAGAGCTGCACACAGATACGAGTTGTTATTACTTTTAGGGTCCGTATCCAAAGGGTAAGAATGCCTATTATTGAGATATCGCCGTCCGTCCGACCGTCATCTCACGAACCGCGGTAGCCAGACAAATGATTTTTTCAATAAATTGACTTAAACTTTTGAATGGGTTTCTGTACGACAAATCTCATTTTATAGGTAACGATGCAAAAGTCTTCGTGTGCAAATCGGACTCACGCTCGGTCATTATTTTTTTTTTGTACGATAACATCTCATCGAAAACAATTTGAGATCACCTACAAATTGACGGAAACGTCTACGGACATCGAGTCGCGGTAATGTACCGTACCGGCGAGGCCCTCGGCGCGTACGAGCGCGCTGGCGTCGTCGGGCAGGCGCTGCGCCAGCGCGGCCGCCACCTGCAGGCGCGGCGCCGCTGCCGACGACGTGCCGGCCGCGGGCTTCTCGGCCAAGAAGGCGGCCAGCGCGAAGGCCACAGCGGCGCGCACCTCAGGCCGCGCGTGCCCCGCCAGCGCCAGCAGTTTCTCGTGCGCCAGGTCACGCACGCCGGCCCAGCGCGCCGCCTCGAACCCGCGCCACAGGCGGCCCAGCCCCACGCATGCCCACACGGCCAGCGCGCCGCACGCGCACGCGCCGCCTTCGCCCAGCTGCTCCAGGCACGCCGAGATCATCGAGCCCTGCGACCGAACCGTTTCTATTATTTGACAAGGCAAAGCTTTTTCGCTAAAGCACCCTTAATTTTTAATAAGCTGCCTAATACTATACGTACCACTACTTACGTTAAATCATTTAAAATACAACTACGTAATTTCTTAACAGCCAGATGCTTTTTATTAGATAATTTATTAAACTGACATTTTCATATACACATTTTACATTTTAATTTGTCATTATTAATAAGTCCACGCTTAGTGTATTAATTATTTTTAATAAATTGTTTAGATTATTATATCATATTAATAATTTAATTAACATTCCTTATAATCATGACATGAAATCATTGTAATTTGTTTAGTTAGTTATGAATACTACGATATTTCATTTTTTTTACCCTAATTATTGTATACCCGTGAGTGACGGAAGTATAGAGGACATCAAAAAAATTGTTAGAATAATAAATTTGTACCGATATTCCACAATAAAAAAAAATTGATTTGATTTTGACAACAAAATATGGCAAAGTTTACGGTTAATAACAACATTTTTAATTTCCGTCTTCTGTTCCGACAACGTGAGTGTCTCGACGGTTATGTCTCTTCCGCATTTGACAAAGGAAAGAACACAGACGCATTAATTGTTACCAAAAAAAACGCATTGCAATCGGTTTATTCGTTTAGAAGTTACGTTGTCACAGACTGACAATTATTATCGCGGGTATAATAACAATTATTTGGACACCGACAGCGTCGGTACGTACCTGAAGCGCGGCCTCCTGTCCGGCGGGGTAGTTGTCCACGATGCCAGCGAGCACGAACGCCGCCAGCGTGCGATGTTGACTCTGCATCATTTTTTTACATTTATATAAACCACTAACTTTTCGTTCGTGTTTTTTAACAACTAATAATACTTATCGCTTAAAAACCTTTTTACTGTAGTCGGTTAAAAAAGTTCATCTGTTTCTATGATGCACGAGCTCGATTACTGTAAAGTTACGTGAAAATCCGTTCAGTAGTTTTAGCGTGTAACATAAACGAACACGCTCACGGGTATATTTCGCGTATTGTACACCTTCCTAATTGATCACCCTATTTAATTAATACTCTAATAATCTAATGTTTTGGGTTCAGAAGAATGTTTGATATTTTATTTATTTTGATATTGGAAGGCAAACAAGCAGACGGATTTCTTGATGGTAAGAAATACACGTCGCCTATAGACACCAAAGGTGGA
>DVZL01006727.1:0-11169 GCA_018236625.1 Lasaia peninsularis | reverse complement strand
GTTGGTGACAATAGACCCTGTGCTCGCCTCTTACGAGCTGCCTGGGTGGAAGGCAGTTGGCCTATTCTACAACGGAAACCGGACCAATACGGGGCAACAAATTAGACAATTAGACGTCTCATACCTGTAACTCTGGACTTCGTTTATTGCCTTCCAGTCCCTGAAACAATTCCATGGTTTAATATTACGAATGGGTTTAATTTTTAGGGTTTAGTACCTAAAGCGTAAACACGACCCTATTACTTAGACTCCGCTGTCCGTGGGTCAGCGATTACATACAGACTAGCAGCCCGACCCGGCTTCGCACGGTTAGTTCGTAGTTGATATAACAGCAGCAACGCCACCTACCAGGTCCAATTGTATTTTTAAATCATACAGGAAACCATCAAAATATCAATATAAAATTTCAACCCAATCAGTTCAGCCATTTAGACGGTATTTGAAATAGATAAGTACGGAAAGATAATACTTACTACCTGTTCTCCCATTACTCGTTTTCCCCTAGGAATAAAACATTTTTCCGCGATAAAAAATAGCCTATGTTCATCAGAAATAATGTCGGCTTTTAATGGTAAAAGAATTTTTCAAATTGGTCCAGTAGTTTCAGAGAATATTCAATACAAATAAACTAATAATCAAATCTTTCCTTTTTTTAATATTAGTATAGATATAGATAAGTTCCGATATTGAATACGTTAAAATTATTTACAAAATTTGTTGCTAAATTATGTTTACACGCATAATACATATAAATACTATAAAAATAAATGTAAAGAAATAAATAAATAAATATTACTGGACAAATTACACAAATGGATCTAATCCCAAAGTAAGCAAATTATATGCTTGTGTTATGGATGTTAGACAACGATGCTAATACATAGAAATATTTAAATAGATACAAGAATAAATTTAATTAACACCCAGACCCGGAAATACAAACATCTATGTTCATCACACAAATGCTTGTCCCCGTCGGGAATCGAACCCGAGCCTCGCGGTTAGTCGACGCGGTTAGGCGTGTACGCTAGGCACTCGGCCAACGAGGTGGTCGAATATGTATACCAAGATAAATTAATTAAACGGAAATACAAAAAATACTGACAGAGATCTTGTTCATTATGTTCATCACACAAATGCCTGCCACCGTGGGAATCGAACCCGAGCCTTGCGGTTGTCTCTCAACCAAATGGCGGTCTCAATTAAACCAAAATTATCCTATTCTGGATGATTACGAATCCAAAAACCCAAAAACAATAAAAAACGGTTGGTTCTTGAGTTGGTTAAGTTTATAACCAATAAGACTTTATATAACCCACATATTATACTTACTTCTTGTTTCATAAGGTTGCAGTAATCATCTCTAATTATGTAGTAAATTCCACATGTTGTTAAAAGTTTGGTAAAATCTATCTTGTTATCACTAAACAACTGCATAAGACGTCCAAACATCAACAATACAGCAGATGATTCTAAAAAATAAATTATAATAGTATTACAAAAGCGCGACGGAATATTGTCGAAAAAATACTCTAGAATATTTTTATAATAAATTAAGAGTATTTTTTCGTCTACGTTTCTTTCAACATTCGACTGAGTCTAAGCAAATGCACAATCTATTATATAATATTATAAAATCGGCCAAGTGCGAGTCGAATTCGCGCATGAAGGATACCGTACCCAATCTATCAACTGCAAAAACAGTAAAAAATAGCGTTTGCATTGCGTTGCGTTCAAATGTAGATTTTGGGTTTTCCCCTCCCTCATGGAACCCACGGAATGGAATTTTGAACCTGGACTATCGAAATAGAAGTTAGTATTAGCAACAAGTTAGTCATTAACAAAAAAAATTGATAATTCGGAAAATAGTGTGACTAGCTCCAAGTTCAATATGGCGGATCATCCAAGATGGTGGACTGGTTATTTTTGTAACTAACGCTTTTAAGTATCAAATGTTGGTGATACGTAGCTGCGATCTATTTAGATTTTACATTTTAAAGTTTATATATACACTACAAAAAATTTAAATAATCTCACTTTTAAAAGCTATTTCTTTATTTCTTTTATTTATTTATTTTATATTTTAAAATTTATCTATGCACGTTAATATACATATACTACAAAAAATTTAAATAATCTCACTTTTAAAAGCTATTTCTTTGTACTCATCTTCGGTAGGACACATCTGATTCTCTCGTCTAACTATGTCTTCACCTTGACCCCGCAACATTTCCAAATGATGATCTATAACTATGTTTATTGCCTGTAAGAGATAAATACTAGGAATGAGAACTTTTTTAATGCCTTATAATATAAGACTGAGTAACATACTAAATTCTGAAGCTGAGTTAAAGTAAGATATAAATATCAAATTTCAAATAAATCTCTTTTTTTTTGTATTTTTATATTTATCCGTAACACTAGCTACAACTACATATATAAAGACTTATAATAGTAGATATAGAGCGTTTATAGTTCGAGGGTGCAATTGATGCTTACACCCGAGCTATTGTTTTACATCTCGATTGTGAGGTAGAAAAAAATCGGCATTACAAAAATAAAGAATGTAAAGAATAGTCTTAGAGTTTCAGGCAAAATATTGTTAATTGCTGCTGAATCGGAAGTGCAGCTTATCTCCGTATCTATCTTACGAAAGTCCGGTGAAGTTGTAAGAACCACTCGGTTAGCAACAAGTTAGTCCGTATCAAAAAAAAAACAAAAAAAAGTGCAGCTTATATCTTCATCACTTGAAGAACTCACATTTTTTCCTAATTAGAAACTAATTTGTTCCGAAAACAAAACAACATTTGTAAAAGTTTTCTATTCCCGTCTTTTAAAAATTAAAATGAACGAATTTTTTGTCATTAAAATGAACGAAGTATGTAAATAACTTTCTGATTTTTTTTTCAAGAACGAAAATGAACGAGGCCGTTCGATATTTAAAATTGATGACTATTATACTCATACGAAGACGAGGCTGAATAGCGATGCAACCTCTTTGGTCATTGCCTGTGCCATACGCGAAGTTTTTAAAAGAATGATTTGTTCTTTTTTTAAAATTACTTATCGCCCTAGGGCTTTTCTAGCTACATTATTACCCTAGAGCTGTAATCGGTCACTTACAAGCCCCATTTGGGTTTAAAAAGGACCTACTTACCGAACATGAGAGATGTAAAACATTATTACATATATTAGTCAAATGAGTATTGGACAAATTAAACCTTTTACCATCGATTTATTTCAGTGACACAAGGGTTATCTGTCCGACATTGTTTATTAGCGATAAGACAATCAGTAGTCCATAAACCACCAATGGTCCGCAGAAGCCAAAATATGGTCCGTGATTGATTTTAAATTTGATTAATGGCCAAGATAAAATACAAGATACATCTCTGTCTAATAACACGGCCAAATCTCGAATTGAAGTTATGTCAAATGAACAGCAACTTTTTTCATTTAAAAGTATTTATCTAAAATTTCAGTTTAACTAAAGAGTTACTACCAAGAAAAGGTTACGAAACCTCTGGTCTAAGGGTTGATTTGTAAATAATGCTATACGCATTAAGCTCGCCTTGTATTTTGTAAATCATGTACATAGTTGTACATGATTTACAAAATAGTTAAATAAATTAAATAAATAGTTTATAAATGAAAATTGAAGGCGAAAGTTTTATTTCGGAATTCTTGAAAGTGAAAATTTTGAAATCAAATTATCTTCAAGCACTTTCTGCCTGGTGTTTTCAAATAACCTTAATAAATAAAACCAAAGGCCAGTACTAGTCCATATAGTAATTATTAACGTATTGGATCAGAAGCTCGTCTGTCGACACAGCGCGTGAAGTACATTACAAAATAGCGATTTCACGAGACGCCTGATGTAATACGAGTAACTTAAGAGTTATTATCTCAAATGGACTGTCACTGACCTACATACAATCTGACAGGTCAAGGTGACACATCAAACAGGCAGTCATGATTGGATTAGAATGTTGGATTAATTCGCAATTGGCCAATTAAATGCATATCCCTCACGTTAAATTACGTTAACTATGTAACCCCCAATAGAAAAAGCGGGTTGTTATAAGTTTGCCGTGTGTGAGTGTGTGATGTTATTCGTGGAATTATAGATCCTAAAGAAATATGCCCATTGTAATACGTTTATGTTGTTTGAAAGCTAATATCATCGCTTATATCATAATAATAAGCTTGCACACTAGGTCTCCCCGGCCCGGCCACAGGACAGCGACGCACCTACGACAACTATGGTATCTATAGGTTACGGATGTCTCTTACCATCAGGACAGCCGTGCGCTTATGCGCTTGCTTATTTCGTAAAAAAATTAAAAAAAGATAAATTTTAGCTCATGTTGTCAGTTGATTTGTTAGCTGCAGAAGAGATAATGTTGATGCTTAAAAATTACCGTACAGTTGTAACACTTTTGAAGGATAAGTGACCTCTGAGTTAATGATGGAGCTCAAGGTGGAGAAGTAACTTTGTCTACCAGTTAGCCCATAGGATTGCCTTGCACAGGGTTTTTAGTGTACGCAGAGGACCCGGACCAACACGACTTTCAATAACATCACGTTAGTTATGGGAAAATCCCATAAAATGGGTTTAGAGATTTCGGTGATTACCTTTAAAAGTCTTCCATTTTGAAATTGTGGTTTTGTTATAAATATTCCAAATACATTCATATGCATTAAATAAGGACTTATTTTGACATTACAAATGGGCACTTTAATTTTATTAGTATATATTATTAAATAGTGTATTACAAAACTGTCTGTCCGTCGTATATCATCGTGAACAGCCAGCGAATGAGACACGCCAGTGTCAACATAGACACCATGTTGCGAAACTTATTTCAGAGCCCTTAATAAGAAATATTAATACACAAGCGTATAGCGGAAATACCAGCGATTCCAAATTAAGGCTGTTTTATTTTGGAAAATAGATTAAAAAATAAAAAAAAAACATTATTTAATTAATAGAATCAGGCGTTACTTTGCTGAAATCCATATTCAAACAAAATGTAATTTGTTATTTTGCAAAATTTCACAGTAGAATTGTGCGACTCGATCTAACACGACACACAACTTATTCTCAACGTAGATTTCACTTCATAACCGAATCATCTTCAGAAGAACTTGCACTGCATTGTAGATTGTATTGCTAGAAACGTGTCTTCTCGCTCTACACTCGTAGAGTGCAGTCTAGTGTACCTACAATACTACTAACTGTGTTTTTTGGCGGAATTTCGCAAAATAACAATTGAATTTAATTTTTGTTTAAAAAACATTATTTTAGTTTGTAGTAGAAAACTACTTTATCTATGTTCGCCGTACTGGCATTAGTGCTCGTCAATGTCGTCTTCTAAATATCCGGTCAATTGACTGGCGTTAGATACTTGCAAGTTAGGCAAAAAATGTTACAATTCCTTTGTACTTGCTTAGTTTCCTCCGTATTTATCTCTCTCTTAATAAAAACATGCTAGATTCAGAGACTTTTGACACCACCCTTGGATTTTACACGAGCAATTTGGTCGTAGAATGTTATTTTATGTTAACCTAGTGAAGTATTATATGCGACGCGATCAGAGAAACCTTTTGCTTGTTTGCCTTTCTATGAAACAATATTGAACTTTTCCTAAGTTATCCCATCGTACAAAGCGATAATTCACGCATAGTGAGTACACTTCCTTTTTTGTTCTTTATTAGGTTTAAGACTATTGTCAGTTGTGTCTATGCACAAATCATAAAAAAGAATGATTTTGTTATGTAACAAAGTTTAAAAATATCGCTACAACTAGCACCGTACACTCAGACCACTTAATGATCGCGACCACAAGCGTATATTTTTAATAGCGAGCCACTGTCTATTTACATAATCGCTTAAAATAACAATGCAGCTTATTTATGATTAGTAAAAAAATATGCAATATACCAACTTATTTTTTTAACAACAATATTATAATGGTTGTCATACTTCTATAACTCTTAAACTGAAATTAACCACGGCACACTCAGACTCAGACATAGACTTTAAAAGTGGTTTATAGCATATAGCTCGATGCGCCTCTGCACAAAGAGGTGTACCGATACCTCAAGAAATTTTAAAAATAATTAATAATCTACAATTGAATTCAATCCCAGTCCAGTTGCAATGGATCCCATCACACATAGGATTTAGCGGAAACGAGAAGGCTGACAGATTGGCAAAGTTAGTTATTTTAGAAGGATTTAGCCTATAAGTTATTCCACACTTTACTGAGGTTGGAAGTAAATGTAAACATATATGTCACAACAAATTTAAAGAATCGATAGGAGAAGTACAGAAAAAGGGATTTGGTATAGGACTATCCAGTGTCAGCCTCTTCCAATACCATGGTTTGCAAACAGTAAACTTTCTAGATCTCACATTGTTGTAGCTCACCGTTTAAGATGTGGACATTACCCATCAAATAAGTTTGGATTTCTGATGAAGAAGGTAATTTCACCCAATTGTGAGTCCTGCAACATAGTCGAGGACGTCCATAACTGTTTGTTGGAATGTGATAAAAGGATTTTACTGTTTGCAAAATATGATATAAATACTTTAGATTTAGTTTATTAAGCTTACACAGGGCTGGCATACCTGCAAAGGTAAAAAAAGCTCTTTAAATAAAAGATTTAAAAAAAACGCAGCATACGAGAATGTATGGATAACTTTTCATACTGGCATTGTCGTGTTCTGATCCAGAGGGCAGGGTAGACGATAGATTTGCTCATACGGTCTAACAGCCCAACCCTAGACAGTAACGCACCTACAACATCTATGGCATCTAAAGGGCATGATTGTTTCTTACCATCAGGAGACATGTGTGTTGTTTGCTATGTTCTCCCACAAAAAAATAGTAAAATATAGTCTTAAAACTTTGTAAGTAAACGTTATACTAATTTAAAAATAAAATTACACCTATTATTCGTATATACAGAGAAAGTAGGAATGTGATTTATAATTGCAAACGAAAAACGAAATGTAAGTACTTTTTAGTCCGAGAGCGCTATAAGTAAGACCACACCACATGCGCCACACAGAGCGAGCGAGATCACGAACATTAGGGATATAATGCAAAAATCGTGGTTGGCACCAAACCGATGCACACGTTCGGTTTAATACTGTTTATTATTTTAATACGGTAAACTTGCGCGACATTAGCTAATAAATAGATAACTGAATAAATCATTTTATACCCTAATGCTGCAAATTTAAGTTTCAGATTAGATTCTCGCTGGTAAGATGATTTGATTGTGTGAATATTAACAGAAATTATAGAACATTGTCAAACTACAGAAACATAGAGTTAAGATACATAAGTAAGTTTATCTATGTATATAATAAATCTGTAACTAAGCGCTGTCTATACATGGAAGATATTTGGGACAATTTTGAGAATAGTAACACAGAAAGAAGTGTAAATGATTTTTTTGCGGAATATGCGTGTGTCAAAAAGTTATAACAAAGAAAGTATTTTATTACACCAACATATTCTGCACCATTGTGGTATGTAAATATTTTTTGCAACGACAACCTATCAGTTTTATCAGCAAATTCTCATTTCTTTCCTCAAATGACTATCAAGGATATTAAAATATCCGAAATCCGAAGTGCGAGTCGGACTCACGCAGGAAGGATTCCATACAATCTATACAAATAAATAAAATTGGAGTGTCCGTATGTGATATTAAAATGACCGATTTTTACTTAATGTTTAAGTATATTTACGAGGTACCATTTACCAATACCAATACAGAATTTTTAAGAATTATTGTCTGTCTGTTTATACTCGCTAATCTCTGAAACGATTAGACCGATTTAAAACGGCTTAGGCAACTTTTATTTTAGAATCGTATAAAATTACGAAGTAAATATAATGACGAAGTCGCGGGCACGCTAGTAATCTATGAAAACGGTAAAAAAAATCACGTGTGTTGTATGGGAGCATCCTTTACTTTATTCTGTTTTTATTACTTGTTGTTATAACGGCAACAGAAATACATCATCTATAAAAATTTCAATTGTCTAACTATCACGGTTCCTGAGATGCAGTCTGGTGCCAGACAGACGGACGGACAGCGGAGTCTCAGTAATAGGGTTCCATTTTCTACCCTTTGGGCACAGAACCCTAACAACCATAGAGCTTACATTCACATCTAACCACATGACCTGGGCAGTTGGGAAAAATAGGCTTGGCCACTGGCCAGTATCTCAACCGTCAATGTCAACATTTTCCACATCAATCACACAACATTAGAACACATAGCCGGCGGCGCTCGGGTGTTTGGAAACCCTGCCTATTGAGAGCTTTCAACTAAAAGTTAAGTGCTTACATATGTATTTGGGTTATTCAAATACAACTTTTCTTTGTTACATATTAATAAAATACAACTTACAACCCACACTTTATCTATACAAATAAATAAAATTCGGAGTGTCCGTATGTAATATTGAAACAACCGCTTTTTACTAAATGCATAATTATGTTTACAAGGTACTTACATATACTAAAACAGTATTTTTTTTATTTTTATCCGTCTTCTGTCGGTTCGTTTGCACCCGCTAATCTCTGAAATGACTGGAACGATTTTGACGGGACTTTCACTGGTAGACAGTTAATTTAATAGGGAACTGTTTATGCTGCTTAGTCATATAAGAGGCCAAGCCCAAACTGAATAAATACAAGATCGTGGACTCTACATGCCTTATAACGAAAAAAGTGCGTTAACACACATAAAGACATTAGTAACTGGATGACTGAGCTCTGTTTGGTGTTTTTTTAGTACATCATTTTTTTTTGCTCCAACAACAAATGCTAAAAACGGAATAAACTAAATACACAAACGGGACTTCCATACAACAAACGTGATTTTTATGTCCTTTTACGGAACCCCTAATCGATTTTTTTTAATAAGGTACAAGCGACGTCTTACTAAACATAATGATGCTAATGCAATAGTATCTAAACAAATAATTATGTAATACTCGTACATAGTGTATATAAGTTAATACGATTTTCTTCTGGTCAGTGAAACCAGTATTAGTAATCAACGGTGATCTTAATACAAGAGCTGTACTAATAACATCTCAATATTATACAATCTGTACAGCAACTAGGGTTACCAGCTCGAAAAACAAGTTTTGTTGATGAAGCTTCAAACACTATATTTTACAAAATAGAATATATTTTATAAAACATAGTGTTTATATATACATTAGAATAACATTATTGTGCACCAAAAAATACAAAATAGACGAAACATATAAAAACTTACAGACTAAATTATTATAATTAAAGACCGCATCTCATTGCATTATACATCTATTTTGTCAACCTACCCTATTATTTTATTCCAACTTTATAATAACATCCTGTGAATTTTAGACACATGGCAACCCTGAATAACTGCATTATCTTCTGATCGTTAACATTTTACTCCAGTATTATTTACACGTAGTCGTATATTCTTACTTCACATTAACATTTAGCGGCAAATTATTACAAACCTATTTACGAGGTGATTAAGTAATCTTTCTAAAGCTCTAAATACAGAGAAATACAAATTCACTTGCTTAAAAAGAAAAGCTGCTTCTTGGCTTAGAATTATTATAAAAAAGGGGATTAAGATAGATTGAAAATGTTAGTCGGTATAGAATAGACCATCATAAAATAAATTTATGAAGGGTGCTCTCATACAACAAACGCAATTTTTTGACGTTTTTATAGATAATGGTTATAGCTAGACAGTTGAAATTTTCACAGATTATTTATTTCTGTTGCTGCCATAACGTTAAAACAGATTTAAATAAATATATAAAGAGTGCTTCCATACACAAAACGTGATTTTTTTATAGATAATTGCACGGAACCCTTCGTGTGCAAGTTGATTCACCCTTTACGGATTTTTCACTTTTAGATAAATAACAAGAATAGATCTAATATAAGTTGCAGACTTACTGGCAATAACATGCAAAATGTCTAACTCACTAAGGGTTCATTAAAGATATAAAATTTGCACACTCAATTAAATTAAAAAATACCAATAAAGTTTGGTAATAATCATTGTACTTATGACAAGGAATAAAAATATTGTTTTAGAGAAAATTGGTAAACTTATGCTGTACAGTCATAAGTCAGTTCATATCAATTTATTATGGTTACATTGAAAAAAGAAAATAATTTAATTGCCGAATATAGTGTGGTAAAAAGTTAAGTAAGTTTTCAATTATACCAAGCTATTCTACCACAATAAAGTGTGCAAATATTTTAACACATAATTTATATTTATTTATTATACTATATTTCATATACTAATTATCTTATTGTTTATAAACATTACACTTCACTTATAAACCCTGTCTACCATAAACTACCATGTGAGTATATAGTGATTTAACGGAAAGACTATGTACACAGATAATAAAAAATGTATAACAGTTTGAAGAGTCATAAAAAGCCGAGTCACACTTTACACGATCTAGCTCCCATCCCGCTCAGTGCGTGTACCATACGGGATTATGTTCCAAAATTAGGAAAATCTTAATTTCCAGCTTAGTAGTGACGAAACAGACGCTGTTTTTAGAGCATATACAATATAATAATGTTATACTAGTAGGTAATACTTGTTAGGACTACGCAGGTCGCACGTGTCGTTAACTAATCGTATTAGGCACGTAGTTTGCCGGCTAAGTTCGCTTACACACGCGTAACTCAACAATAATGACGAGATTTACTTGTTAGCGTTGACGAAGGTAACTTTCCCAACATATTCTTCATTTTTATACGTCCATGTTAAGGAAATAGTGACGTAATCAATCTAGGACCCGGACTATTTTAGCAACAGTTTTCTTATCTTTCAAATTTAAAAAAAACATAGCGTTTTTAGGCATTATGGTTTTTATGTTAAAAAAATTTTACCAAAAACATTACTCTAAAATAAAAAAATATAAACATATTTTTTAAATATTGTCAGGCTCGTCTTATCAGGTAATACTTATGCACCTACGATTGACCGACGATATTCCCAAGATGTAACAAGGACAAATCTTGCCCGCGTTGGTCCGGGTTCCGTTGTAGAATAGGCCAACTGCCTTCCACACAGGCAGCTCGTAAGAGGCGAGCACAGGGTCTA
>DVZL01006726.1:0-11169 GCA_018236625.1 Lasaia peninsularis | reverse complement strand
CAAGGAAAACTAGACCCAATCCCAGATTTAGTTAGATTCGAATAAACAAATCTGGGTTTCCTCTCGATGTTTTCCTTCACCGTAAGAGTACTCAGAAAATGTACTTATGTTAGAAAAACTCATTGGTAAATGGCGAGAGAGGGCTGCTATAAAAATCATCAAGGTAGATTATCATTGCAATTCATCTTGGAATTTGAAATAGCGTGGATGGGCGTTAAAGTTTCTAGGTGAAACGCCAGCGAAAATTGAAGAATAGGTTACCCAATATCCTTTATATCTACACCCACGTAGAATATCGCTCAATATGTTAAATGTTTTTTTCTCGTCACTAAACCTTGCGAATTCTGTTGGTGCACTTGAAAATTAATACACATCATACATAAGTACCCCTCGGCATATGCGCCATTGGGGCCACAGAACAATCATACTGATTGAGCTAATGGGTATAATACGCTGTAATTGGAAGACTACCTTTATGTTACCAGTGTTGCTACGTAGCGTACGGGGGCCCCCTCATTTATTTTCTACTCTTCTCTGTCGCACTGTAAACAGGTTTTCATCAAGGGTGTAGTCACCGGCTATATAATTTTCATCTAAGAAAATCGCATTTCACATAAATGTTCACACCTCAGATAAAGTACTTAGCTACTATGAAGCTGAAAGTAGGTAGGTACCTACCTACTACCTATATGGAAATTGCCTACACTTCTAACAACCTCCTGATATTATTATCTACATTACATTACAGTATTCATTATGACATTGACACTATCAAAAAGTCAGAATCAATTTGACTCGGACTGAGAGGTTATATTTTACAAACAAAGTTGAAATAATACATTTACTTATGTTAATTGCTTATAATTAAATATAAAATGTTACGACCTTTTATTTCAACGATTACTCAATGTCGGGGTGTAAAACAACTCGTCAATATTAAATGGGTTAGACCAGATTATGTACCAGCGTATAAACCAGAAAGATCTGGCGATTTAGAAGGCATTCCCGACATAACTTCAAACAGTTTAGGAGAAACATATGCCTTGAGCGAAGAAGTTAAAGAGTAATTTTTATTTCAATTTTTAACCAAATACAAAACATTTTATTTTGAAGGTAATATTATTCTTATGTTTTAGTGCACCCGAATCTGTCAAGAAGATATTTAGTGTGGAACACTTAGGTAAAAAGGAGTTTAATGCATTAGTTAAAAAGGAGCTGATGGATCGTGTGAGAAGACATCAATATGATGAAAATACCGCTGAGACAAGAAGTATGCACTTTATTACCAACTTCATTTACTACATCTAAGAAAAAGAAATGATTTAGCTTTATAACATATTTATTTATAAATCACTTTTAAACTAAAAAAATTAATTTAGTGTAGTTTTAGTATTATCATAAGCGGATTCATGGTTATTATAGTATTTGGACTAGCTACTTGTAAAGAACCTCGGTGGCCTAGTGGTACTATATCCACGACTTATGAGTCCAGTAGATATACTAGAACACCTACGATTAGTCAAGGGACTAGGGTCCATGATGTGATAGGTGGCAAGTCTATCACCACTTCGGGGAAATAAAGATTGTTTTTAAAAGGTTTAATCTTAGTTGTTTAACTACTCTTGTAGATCATTACACTTTTAATATTATAAAAAGAGAAATTGTCACATTTTACAAGTAACAATGACTAAATTTACTCTGCAACAGGTCAACCCACTTTTGTAAAATATTGATATATTTTTTGGTAGGTATGAAAATAGGTGATAAATATGGCAGATTTTTTTTGGGGTCAGTTGAAATATTATATTTTATTAATTAGGTGAAACTTTGTGTATTTTACATTATTCATGTATAGTTTTTTCCAATTTGATCTGGCTTTTCAGTGGTAGTGTAGGTTAGGTGATCACCTAACATATAAGGATATTTAATTCAGTAATTCACAACAAAATTTACCTTGCAGTTGCTCGTATTACTGGACATATAAGATGCTTACAAAAAACTTTAGAAGAATACCCAAAAAATGTTAAAGCTAAGGTAAGTGTTTTGAGTTTAGATAAAGTTTAGTAAAAATATTAAATAAGTTTTAATAAAATATGTTGCTGCTCTATTTAAAAAAATATTAACAAAAATGTATGTCATTTTCAGCAAACATGCCAGGAACTTATTGATAAGAGAAAAAAATTGCTAAAATTCTTAAGACAATATGACTATAAAAAGTTTGAATGGTTATTAGAAAAGTTGAAAATTGAATATAAAGGTCATCCAGAGTAAGTACTATTGTTAAAATCGATTTTTAATATTAGGGACTGTCCATCAATCACATGTTTTTCTTGGCATTTTTAACCCCCCTCCCCATTGGTGATATATGGTGAGGTTTAAGCCTACCCTACCTCCCCTTATATCAAATTTATTTTTTCGATTAAATGTGCGATTGACGAAACTACACTTAACGCTGCTTTTCGGTTGAGTATTGCATATTTGACGAAAAAATAGAGTTCTGTGTAGCAATTACCCTGGGCAGATGAACAAATTATCAATTCCTACGGCCATGTCTGTTGTCAATTTTGATGGTGGTTGAGTAACATAGGAAACTTAACATTTAGGTACACAAAAACTGTTAGGATAGGGGCAAAATATGTGTATGCATGCAGTGCTTGTTAAGTAAGATGGGTGTAGAATTTTCTTTTATTTATTTATTACTAGCAGTTCCCAGCTGGTTTCACCCGCTCTCATTCAGTATCGTAGTGTGATGTTATATAGCCTATATTCATCAAAAATTATGTAGGACTTTGAGGGCAAAATATTTTTTAAATTGGTCCAGTACTTTCGAAACGTATTCTATTCAAACAAAAAATCAAATATTTTCTCTTTAAGATATTAGTATAGATATATTAGTACTCAAAGTAATTACTTTATTATTACTTCTAGTATAACTAATTTGTATACTATCCCAGAGTATACTAATTTAACTTAAAATAAACTTTTTTCCCTAGTATTATCAATAATATTATTGATTTTTCTTAAAAGTTTGCATATGATATGGATAAAAATATCATATTCTATGTTTGATATATTATTTTATTTTATACATTTCTAAAATAAAACTAGCCAAAGCCATTCCTTATCATCAGCTGTCTGTCATTAAAAGTCCTGGCAAAATCGGTCAAGCCATCTCAAAAATTATTATTTTGATAATAATGGTTATTTTAGTATTATATGCAGATACTGCAGTTTTATTCATTTGCATGTAAAGATGTTACCAAATCTTTTGCTTTTCCAGATCATTTCATAAATTGTCACGTAAGGAGTCCATTAGAAAATTGACAGAAATGCATTGTGAAGATATACGCCAGAAGAAGTTAATGGACTACAGGAATTTACTTGAAAGCCAACAAGGACCATTTCTAAAGAATAAGTTGGAGGCGCTCAAATTCATTAGGAGTGAACAAATTGATTTAAAATTGCCAGTTACAGTGTCGGAACAAGACATCAAAAAGGTGGCCCAACAGCTAGAGGAATGGGAGGCGAACGATGAGCTTAAACAGCAAGCTAAGAAGAAAAAAAAGAATATATTGCTTGAATAGTTTGTATTTACTTGAATTATAGCATACATATAGAAAAATGTTTTATTGCATACCAGAATAAAACATAATTAGTACAATACAGTAAATATAATTAAGATGAACTAGTGCTTGTAGTATGTGTCAAATGCTCCAATTATACAAGCTTCTTCGTCTTCAATATAGCCTTATCCAGTTTCATTATCACATATCAGGTCAGCTACCTAATTTAGGGAATTTTAACAAGGGCATCGGCTTTTACATGAAGCGACTGTCATCTGACCTCTACAACCTAGATGGAAAACTAGACCCAATCCTTGATTGAATTTGCATACAAGGAATCAGAGTTTCCTCGCAATGTCTTCCTTCATCGTAAGATAACTTAGAATTAAGAATATGCACTTAGCATGTAGCACTTGGCCACTGAGATTCAATTTTTTATGTAAGCTTACAGATAAAAGTATCTCTTTGAAACGGTCTTTTTCAGAGCAGATGCATTAGAAACGTGTGACGTCATCAAGACCAGCAGCTATTTTATATTTTATAAAGAAAAAAGCCTATAGACACCAATGCATAAACATTCAATTAAAATTAAATTTAGTACAGTAAGCAGTAGGATCTGGCGTTAGAGTTAAAAACGACATGTCCATAATATTGAATATCTAACTTATTTTAAATAAGGCCGGGTATATAACTCACAAGATTGGTTTGTCTTGATTTTGTCAATTCCACAAATTTTACAAGAAATTAGCAATGTAGCATTGTAGACTGATTGTTGTTTGGAGTTAATCTCCAAAGTACTTTTAGCTTCATGAAAGTAAGGATATAAATGAAAAAAAAAATGAAAACTTTTAAGATTTTTTTAATAAAAATAAAAAATCCTAAAACTAATTACAATAAGGCACATCATAAAAGTTTCAAAGGACGGAAACATTTTCGATAAGTCGTTCTAAATGTGTAAAAGGAGGGACATTATTAACTAAAATGCAGATCTATAATATACAAATACGAACTTAACTCTAAACTAGAACGGGATCAACAAACTTTAATATTTTTTCAACTTATAATTCTGGAGTACCTTCACGCCTATTATCCCCGAAAGGTTAAGCAGAGGTGTGCTAGTATATCCACGACTCCTAAGTCCAGTAGATATACTAGAACACCCACGATTGGCCAAGATACATGGCCCATGATGTGATATGTGGCAAGATAATTTTGTCTTATAACTTTATTTTTTAACAGATTGACGCATTTTGACAATAGTACACGCAAAAATAATTATAGTACTAAGTTAGTCATTTAACCGACTTTAAAATAAAAATAATACAACAGTATTTTATTATAAACATGTGATTATCTTCAAGTTTGATTATAACTAGAGATGAAACGAATAGTAACAGTACTTGTCTGGGTTCGAACTTGGACTACTTGTATAGAAGTCCGAAGCTCTAACCACTAGACCAACGAGGCTCTTATAATAAACAGTCTCTATAACTTATTGTGGTATGATTACTCTTATGTAAAGTAATGAGATTCTTTTTTAATTTTACTGCCCTGAATCCAGCGAATGGCAATATTTACCGTATATCCGTTAAATCTCAATTCATAACTTAAAATAAATCACACTTAAAGTTTTTAAAACAAAAAAACATAGATACGCAAGTAAGTTTGTTCACGCATTTTGACAATTTTTTTTTTAATTTAAGTATGTAACGAATTGCTCGTTTGATGATTTCGTGAAAATCAGTTAAAAAGTCTTAGCAAAAGTCGGGTTTTTGAGTTGATATAAAAATAAATGCAACATAAAACAAATGATCAATAGATATAGTAAGGAGTAGAGACACCCACCGCAAGTCTCACGTGAGTGTATCCACCAAGTGACTGACCGTCTGTATGCGGCGCCTATAGCGCGGTGGTGTGCGGCGCGCGGGCGTAGGCGGTGGGTATGAACCCAGAGCGGCGCGACTTGGGCGCGTGGGCCCAGAGCCAGCCCTCGACCGTCTGCTGCGTGAGGTCGGCGTACACCCACTCGCCGCGCTTCACCGACAGGTCGTCCGGCGCCTGCGCCTGTACCGACCCATGCCCGATATCAGTTTTAAAAATACAAATACTCTTCATTGTAATACAGACAACTTTTAAAGGGCAGACATTTTTCCGACTTAAAATACTTACGTAAAAACATACCCTCTTTTTTAATGTAGTCGGTTAATTAAATTTAGTGAAATAGTGCAAGTGTTTATTAGAATTTAATCACATAAAATGAAGTTTCACCAAGCGCCAAGGATAGATAGTATACAATGTAGCCGGTTAAAAATAGGTATATCGTTAGTACTAAATTTCAATGAAATCGGTTCAGTTGTTTAGGCGTGAAATCGTAACAGACGGACATAACTAGTTACATTAGCATTTATAATATTAGTACGGATTAAACAAGCAGGCGTTTTTTGTTACACAAATTGATCTAAACCCAAACTAAGCGAATTATATTCTTGTGTTCTGGATATTAGAAAACGATAATGATACATAGAAATACTTAAATAGATACAAGGATAAATTTAATAAACACCCAGACCCGGAAATACAAACATCTATGTTCTTGACACAAATGTCCCCGTCGGGGATCGAACCCGAGCCTCGCGTTTATAAGTTTAGTTAGCGGAAGCGGAATTGCCAGATTTAAAATTAATAGTTTTTTTAAACGAGACTTAAAGATAGAGAAGCCGACGTATTATCTGATTACAAGAACCTTAAGGAGATGAACATGTTAATGGTGCTATTCCAACCACCAGAACGGAGACTAAAACCTTTCTTCAATTCCTCATCCACTCATCATCAGGCTGGTGGGGGAAGGTACAAAATAGAGGTACATACCTTGTAATCATATAGCATGACTAGCTCTGTCCCGTGATACCGCCCTTCATTGTCCTGGAGAGTATTGTTCATGCTGCCGACATTTGACAGCATCGTGTTGGAGTTCGCAGAGGGGGCAGAGTGCAGTTGCTGCGAATTTTCCTGTTGTGCTGCTAAAACAAAAAAATTTTTACTATTGCAGTTTTAAGCACTGATGAGCAAAATTGGTGTTGCTCTATCAAAAAAAGCAAGACCAACACCAAGACCGACCGATACCAAACAAGATCAATTCTTTAAAAAATGTATGTGTTCCTTAAAATATTATCTTACTTTGTGCAACAGCGGGATAAACAAAGCCAGATGGTATAAAGCCTTCCTGTCCATCGCTTCTTACTATCCAATACCAGTCCGGATCTTCTCTGTTGAGTACTGCAAAGAAAAATAAAAAAATAATTTTTATTTATTAAAATTTAGTCGTTGTGAACGCTGAAAAAGTGTGGGTTGCTGAACTTTGCTTAACTATTTGTGATAGTGTCCATATAATATCCATTATAATAGTAAACCAATTATTATATCTATTCAACTATCTATTTGTAAAAAAAATTACTTACTTGTAACAAATTCTCCTCTTTCAACATCAACATCATTTTCATCTCTAGCAGCGAATGTATATAAGACAACATATCTCCCAGAGGGGTCTTTACTAAACGGGCACGCTTCCCCTTCACTACCAAGTTCTGAATGTCCATCATTTGTTGCACCATCGGAAAGGGATAACCTGTAATTTTATTTTTGTAATAAATACATATTTTATATGTACTACTAGAGTGGCCAAAGATTGAAATAGAGAGAGAGAGAGAGAGAGAGAGAGAGAGCTGGAAGATATTCCAAGATTTGGAGATTTATTTATTTAATCTTTTTTGTATATCATATACAAATATGTTATACAAAAGGCGAGCTTAATGTGTATAGTATTCTCTACCAGCCAACCTTTGGAACAACAGAAAAAAAAGAAACAATAATGACAGATGCATAAAAAAGAAACAAAAAAAAAAAATGAAATAAAAAGATTAGGGCTACCTGTAAATATTTAAGTAGTAGTTTTATGAATTGTTAAGCATCCATAATATCTCCGAAAGAGTAGGCATATGCACTCACGATTATACGACGATATTAGTTCACACCATGTGACAGGTGGTAATATTCATTAAACTTGTGGTCAAAACAAATATGGTCTATATTTGTTTCACAGAGGATCCAGCGAAACTCAGCAAGCTTGCCTATTTGTTATATTATTAAATAAATCTAATTGTATAAAACTTAAATGCCTGTGTCTTAAAAAAGAGGTTTAAAGAGTTATAATTACTTAACCCTGTGACCAAACATCTAATTTTAAACAATTGACAAACATCTAATTTTAAATTAGGTTATCATGAAATACTTACTGTGAGACTTCCCTATGTGCTAAATCAGTAGGAGATCGACTTCTAGGTAGTTTTTTCTTTAAGTCTTGATGTTCGCAAGGGGCACAGTATGAATGTGGTATAAAACCTTCACGCCGTGATTCTGCAACTATTACATAAACCCAATCGTTTTCTCGATACAGTACATTTACTATCTGTCCACGTTTCACCTGAAAATTCATGAAAAAAGTTTTCATCTTGGACTTATTTGACTTCTTTATTTCTGCAAATAAGATTGGTTAACATAAAAACTAAATAAGCGGGGTAAAATTTTGATGCAATGGGAACATGACTGGAGTACTGTTGTTACTGTGGCAAAAGAAGGTAAGTTGATATTTATAAAAGGAGAATATTACAGGATTTTATCTAAAACTATATATATATATAGATATTTATATATTTATTTATCAGCTCATTCAATTAAATACATAGTTTGATCAAAATCTGGCAAGACTAATTAATATTGCTTGATTCTATAATATAATAATAAAGTTGATTCTGAATATTTCGATTTCGATGATTATAACAATTTTAACAAAGTATTTATATGTGGAATGCTAATCTTGTATTGTGGTAGGCAAAGTAGACGGTAAAGAACCATGCGGTAAGTAACAAACCCATCATTGCAACTATGACACTCCACTCAACAATTGCTATATTAAAAGCAACCTAAGAAAAGCTTAACACCAGGACAATGCAAGACATGACCTTCAGCAATTAAGTCATGACTAAGTGCTGACTTTCAACCAAGCTAAAATATTAAACGTCAGTGATGACAAATTCATCTTTTCATCACAGCATTCATAGTTTTTTGAATAAGATAAAGAAACCCATAAATATATTTATGTATTCTTTTTATACTTTTCTACTAGTCTTATTCTGTTTCTGTATTAGATTATATTGATATTGGCTACCTAATCTAGAGGATTTGACAAAGGTGCCTGTTTTTACACATAGAAATTTTTACCTCTGCTATCCAGAAGGAAGACCATGCTTAATTCTATATTAGGACGAATTTATGTATACAAACCTCTAACTCATCATCTACACATGGTGTAAAGTCATGTAGCACCACCATCTTCGAGTCAGGACTGAGTCCATGTTCTTTTTCTATTCCAACACGTACTAATGTTTCAATACTAGCAGACCCAGTAATACGTCCCATACCCGGACTTAGCCCAGATCCAGGTCTTGAGGTCTCTTTATCTGAATCTCCGCTGCTTGCTTAAATTAAAAATATTCAACAATAAGAATAATAAATCTAATAAAATAACAATAGAATAATGAAAAAAGGGAGATTTCAGAATCATATAAACAAAAAGGAAATTAAAAAATGTTTAGATCTAAAAGTAAGCATTCACTTGGTTTGTTATTTATTTGACTTCCGGAATAATCATTTGGAATAATTAGTTGGAACTATAAGAATTTCAAAGTTTTATGTAATCGATAAAAGTAAAAAAACAGCTGACTGGGTTTTAATAGATTAATTGTAAGTTATTACGTTAATAAATTGCATGATTAAAATCTTGAAAGACATAACCGAGCTCGAGTTTTAATTTTCCCACGGTCAAGGCTCATATGCAAGTTTTTATTAACGTACAAGACGAATTAGTTTGTATTATTTTTATGTATGTAGAAAGTTTGAGGTCATTGACTGAAGTTTTCCGTAAACTTTTAAACTTACATTTCTTTTTCTTGCCTCTTCTTATCCTCACAGGACAGAGAAACGCCATAATGTGCAATTAATTTATCATTATCTTGGAATACAAAACAAAATAAATCACTCCACTTATTTAGGATTTATTTTGCATTTTTCGCAACTACATAGTACACTGTTTCTCACCACACTCGATAATCGGCATTTTTAAGACTAGTGATGTGAAAAGTGAAATAACTCCACTACGAAATATAAAATGTTTTGTTGACAGATGACTTTCGAATTATTCAAATTTAAAATCAAAATCGATTAATCGGCTGCTATTAAAACTTTAATCGACGACTGGCGTCCACTTATCATCATCGTAAATCCTTAGATATTGAGCAAATAATAAAGTATGATACTTAAACATAAATATTGATATTTAATTAGCTATTGCAATTTTAGGTGCCTTTGATATAACGGCAACAGTAGCATAGACATTGTGTGCAAGTATTTCAATTTTAAGTTAGTTTTTGTCGATGCCGTCAAATCTGACTCTACGACCGACCGTAATAATACCGATTCTTTAGCTAAGGCCTTGAAATTATTTTTATTTAATATTTGGCATTGCCAATTGCCATAAGCAGTTGACATTATTCAAACTTAATGAATTTGCAAGAGTTAAAAATAGTCATAAAAAGTAATGTCTTATTCACGGTCTGAGGTAAAGCGGTTACATCATACTAAGCTCACCGATTTCTGTATTCTCCTAGCCTTATCCTGTTTATATTATAAAGAATCTGATGTTTCTTGTGATCTTTTTGTACAAAGGCTTCACTCGATTTCATACTTTCTGGTAGAAATCATACTCTTATGTAATTTCCCTTACATACCTGAAACCCCGGCAAAAGAGGCTTTCGATCATTGACATATATTTTATTATTATTATATATATATATTTATATTTTATTTAGCTGCAGCAGCATTTATATACCAAAATTAATTTGTAGCGTTGTATCCCTGGCTAAAAATCATAGCAGCGTGGTCAACATTAAACATCTCATAGGGCCGGCTTTCTCACTCTCACAAGACCGGTTTATTTTGACGTTGTCCAGATTCAAAAGAGTTAGCAATACCATATATTCAGGGGGGGTTAGAACGTTTTTCTGAGTTTCATATTTCAAATCGCGCAAAACGACGCGATCGCGTCGAGACGATAGTGCACGTTCTAACTATGGAGGGTATAGGTAAGGAGGAACATCTGTATAATGAAAATATGTCCGTCAAAATGCATAAATAAGGATGGCACCATAGTAGCTACAGGGAAAACTTTAAGAGAAGCGCCAAATTCGAAAATACATATCGCACGTCTAATCAAAGAGAAATGATTCGAAATTTATGATTTTTTATGAGATTTAATCATAAAACGTAATATTACGACGATTAGAATAGGCACGCTCTGAATCTCGTTCGATTTGGTACTACAATTAACCTCTTTCCTGGGAAGATTTAAAAAACACCGGCGGGCGGGTAATTGATACGTTCACACCATAGTTCATACCATACACTGTAGATTCCAATAGCGCCAATCTGGAAGGTTTTTGAACTGTTATTTATAGCAACAGCTGGACACATTTTTAGTTATTCTCCTATAAGA
>DVZL01006725.1:0-11170 GCA_018236625.1 Lasaia peninsularis | reverse complement strand
CAGCGGCGCACCTACAACATATATGGTCTATAGGCTATGGTTGTCTCTTACCATCAGGAGACCCGTATGCCAGTTCGTTGTCTTATACTATAAAAAAACGATAAAATTAAGGCAATAATTAACAAAACTTACAACAATAACAAAGTGATAACGAAAGAATAACAAAATTAATATTTTAATAAATCAATACATATTCGTGTATAAACTCGAATGACGTTTATTTCAAAATAGCGAACCAAAATTTTGCATTCCCTGGGGTCGGTGCATCCCCGTACCACGCAGCACAAACGATAGTTGTCAAATAATATTAGACTACATTAAAAAGGTTATTACTTTCAAATAACCCGTCTATATTTTTACCTCGATTGAATATGGCCAGTTCATTAATGTCACGCAGTAAAAAATGTTTACTTGGTAAAAGAAGTTTGTTTACAAAAATTATAGCTTCTCATGACGGGAAGTATAGGTATCACGGCTCATGAGATATAGCCTCGTGACAGACAGACAGACGGACAACGAAGTTTTACTAATAGGGTTTCATTTTGGGTACGGAACCCTAAGAAAGAATAGAAAATTTATCAATGGAGCATTTCCAGTTCCATTTTGTATGTGTACGATAATTATGGTCGAATTTGTTGGAAGTATAATTAGCTTCGCGATAGAATATTACAAGATAAAAGATTATGAAAAGCCCTTTTTAAACTACCCATTTAATGTCAGGGGATCTGAGACAAAAGGTTAAATCAATAAAAGCCATCTTTTGTTTCAAGCAATTGTTCGTTTAAGAAGCACTGAATCGAACATTACAAAGATAAGTCTTATGAAAACGTCACTTTAATATTTTTATACAGTTAAGTTGTTTCGCTAGACTTTCTAAGGTTTTTATTCAATAACGTAAATTATTATCCGTGTTATCTGCCATAATTTGAGTTCTTGTTATCTTCAAATTAAAAAAATTAAAAATGGCGGGAAACAGTTTTTTCCTTCCTTTCGCTCTTGTCGGACAGGCTAAGACCATCGGTCATGCTGCCTATTCTGTCGCAGTGTATATTTCGTTATTCAGAACGCAATTTTAATTAACTTGCATCTAGAACAAAATAGTTGACAGGGATGTTATTATAACCATTACATATTTTTTGAACCTTAGTTATTGTGTTTTTTTAAATACATACTTTAATGTCTATTCTGACGTAATAAATAAAATTTTAAGTAAGCTTATTTTAAGTTATGCTATCTCTTTTTAAGTCAGTCTTCTGAATCTGAAAAAACAGTCTGATGAAACGAAATATCTTGGGTTGTATTTAGACCGACGCGTTCAACATGGAGGAAGCATATCTTTACCAAGCGGCTGGCGATGGGAAAACAAATTCGCATGATGTATTAGTTAATTAACAGAAGAAGTCAACTCCCAATGGATAACAAGAGTCTATTGTATAAACGCATCATAAAACCTATATGGTCATATGAAATGCAGCATGGTATATCACTAATGAGAGACTCTATCGCCAACTTGATATCAAACCTGTGAAAGAGGAAAGACAGATTGCAATAACATCAAAATACACTAGCGCAACACCTTATGGATGAAAATATATTCCTAAAGGTATGCAAACTAAAGCATAGAGTACCAAAAGGCTTATTCTGAATAATGAATTACGAGAATAGGTCACTGAATATACATCTCGTATGTCACCTCACTCTAAACCCACAAAAGTATTGCTGAATGTCAACTAGACAGATTGCAGAAAATAAACTCATTCTAATGAAATAAAACCAAACCAAAATATGGAACATTTTAATCGTATAAAATTAGTCATATACATAACACTGTGTGCGGCTTCTTTACGAAATAAAGAGGTACACACCAATATTCTGAAGAAATATCACGTAAAAGCTGAAAATGATAAATTACTCAGACACCACTTTACTTGCATTAAAAGGTTTATCTAATTTAAATAATATTTAGTTTGTGCGCAACAGAACTACTACCATCTTTGGACTAATAGCAAAACAGGATACATAATATGTTAGCCAAGAGTTTGTAATTACGATAGAGTCTGGGAGTTATTGGACTGTCTCGTATTAGGTGTGGATGGCGGATAAATATTGACGCGATACGTAATACGTTCCGGACCGAGTGTTTTATTGGTTGATTTTATTAGTTCCAGCCAATTACCGCGATTAATTTATATATCGATTATTTATTAGTGGATTTGATCGGTCCTCCAAGGCAAACAAAATTATTTGATGAAGTACATGTCCCCTGATGACAACCAAGATTTAAATGGTGTGTTGAAAACATTGGGCTGTGATCTTTAGTATCTTGCGTGTTTATCAGTAACAAAACAGTGCCGAGTATTGAGTTCCTGGTGGTAGAAAGTGATAAAAATGATCAATCCAGGAAAATTGTTGCAGATTGAAATTTCAGACTAGCTCCTTACCGCAACTACGCCCATGTGATTCAAGATACGCGCTGATTAATAAAAAACATGTTTTTTTTAATTTCACAAAGTTAAACTTCATCTTTTGCTAAAATAAGTAGTTGCCTTCTTTTTCAAAATCAACACTATCTCAATACCAAATTTCATTAAAATTGGCTAATTAGTTTAGGCGTGAAAGCGTAAAAGAGTAAACCACCCGAACTTGGTGGCGTAGTCCTTACTAGGTACAGGAGAACCTACAGGTTAGTAGTAGTAGGTAGGTAGGTGGGTAGTAGTTAGGTAGTACCCATAACGGTGGCAACTGCCAAACTCCCTCCCAACTCTAACACACTGCACTACACCATCACCGTCGTCGGTTTTGGCGACGAAAAACTCTTTCCGGCGTCTAACGCCTTCCTCCCAATAACCAGAACGCAGCACCACGCCGAGGTTCGGTCTTCCGGGAGACAGTCTATGGTATTGGCTTTGTAGATAATTCCACCCAGTTAAATAATGATTTCTCGGACTGAGCACTCTGCTCGTCCACAAAGTTTGGTGAAGTTGTAAAATAATAATAATAGCAACAAATTACTTAGCCATTCATAAGAAAAAGTAACAGAGGAACTTTCACGTGTGTATTAGTCACTGTGTCAAAACTCTAACATGTTTGTCACTCCGTTTCCTCGTTCTTCCTTATAATTTAATTAAACATATTCCTTTGATGTCAGTTCCGTGTGTTGGGTTGAGTGGTCGAGTAAACACGTCGAAATATCTCCCGCCATATGTTTTCGATTGCATTTCAGGGTTAAAACGGAAACGTTAGGTGTGATTGACTCATCCCACAACCTATTGCCAAACCACTATTTATATTGTAGAAATCATGAAATTGTTTCGTTATCTTAATCTTAAAAAAATAGTATGCACATAATCTTCTAGTGAAATAATAAGATAATTAGTATCTAATGAATAGTTTTACAATGAATGAATAAATAAATACATATTAATTATTTTAGTACAAATGTTGGTATAATGTAAAAGCTTTTGTTATGCATCTTTTTGTTTTTGTTTCAAAGATATTTTACAGATTATAGAATTGATTTATACATATAAAGATACGGATTTCATTGTTCATTCTAGTATTATACTTGATCTTAAAGAGCTCTAATACTCCTATCAATCATAGTATTAGTGACAAATATTCTTTTTTTTATGTGCTTATTGAAACAGTGCTCACGATAGCCCACGACTCTCCTGATTGTAAGAAATAAAACACATGTTATAAGTGCATTTATTCTGTGATGTTAGACCTAATATGCATTTCTACTGGTAACTTTACTTCCAGATCTGGACAAACATTGTCATTATGGCGATAGGTATAAGCGTAGCAGTGGATGTCCCCGGGTCAGTTGCACAGCACTCTACCTTCAGCAGTCTAGATATCGCCCATTTAACCTTTGTTTGTCACTTATAAGCTGTCAGATGGTATATTCTAATTAGAGGACCTCGGAACGGGGGTAAATATGTTTGTTTCTTACGAGCAATCTGCCAGGTGTATAGACAATATCTATAATCTATTAACTCAGTTCTTATCCCAACTTTTCTTTACGAAAGTGAGAGTTGGGTATGTCAGAAGCAGCGGTCGAAATGCGGTCGAAATGCGTGCCCTCCGCAATATTTGTGGAGTAACGCTCGCAGATCGCATTTGTAATAGTAAAATCACAGAAAGAGTGGGTCTGAAAAAAAGTGTCGGTGTCTAGAAAGAATGAAAGATGAAAGATTGACAAAACAGATATACAATGCAAAACTGGATAAATGTAGGTACTCGGAGAGACCTGGGTTGACATTTCATAACCAAATAGCTCGTGTATTATACGAGGGTGGTGTTAAAAGTCTCCGCAACCGGCGTGTATGTATGAAGAGAATGATGAATGTGACGAAAGCTAGACAAGTATGTTGGGATAGTGACATTTGACACTCGATATTCTCTGCCTACCTCATAAGGAACCTGGCGTGAAGATATGTATGTATAATCTATTAAAAATAAAATAATCCTCTGTTATTAGTTAAAACAATAACATAAAACAGCCGCTCCAATAAACTCACTCAGACAATGGCGAGCTGGCAACATTATTACACGTCGCGTCAATATTTATTCTCTGTTCATACCTAATGTGAGACAGACAATCCAATAAAATACCCAGACACCCACTCTACGCAAAACTATACTCCAACTAGAATAAATACTGTCCTAACTATTTAAAGAATTACTATAGAAAGTACTACGTATATCCACGGCTCCACCACCGTATTAAAGTTAGCTCTAGTAGCTATTTAGTTCATAAAAAAAAGTAATTCTACGCCTATTATTCCCAAAGAGTAGGTCGAGGTGCGCTAATATATCCACGACTCCTAAGTCCAGTAGATATACCAGAACACCCACGATTAGCCAACGTACTAGGGCCTAGGCACATTCCAATCGCAGGCAATGTAATGCTTACTCAAAATAATTTGAAAAACATTTAAGGAAAGTTGCCCGACCTGGGAATTGAACTCGGGACCCTACGCAGCTAACGGTTTTAACAGGGGACAGCCGTACTGCTACATCACAGAGGCAAATTACTTGTAATTTGAAATAGTGGTGGTAGCCCCGGACTCACATGATGGGGGGGGGTGTATAGACAGATAAACAAAAATTGATTCTTCAATATTATTTATTTGTATAGATATATATATTTTAGTGCAGCGAGAGGCGTGTCTTGCTCAAATATGTGCAGACAAGGTTCGAATTCAGTAGCAATTACCTGGCTGTCTGTTTGGTTTGTGTGTTTGGGGTCAATGTTTACCTCCAGTGGCGTTGATGATTTGTGTTGGGATTGAAATTAGCCTCAGCATTTGCTAAGAATTATAATTATATTATAATAATTATAAATATGTCTAAGGCCCCAAATTACACAATTTTATATAACCCGAAAGTAAGCAAATGAAAATTAATTAAATGCTTGCGTTATGGGTGTTAGACGACGATATTAATACACAGAAATACGTAAACTGATACCAGAATAAATTTAATAAACACCCAGATACGGAAACAGAGACATTTAAATATGTTCATCACACAAATACCGGTCCCCGTCTGGAATGGAACGAGTACCGCGTTTGGTCGGTGGCGTTTGATGGTCCAAAGCTTCAAACATGCATTGACGGCATGAAGCTGACATAATGAGTAATCGTAGGCTAAATTTCTGATTTTGACCTTGTTGGTAATCCAGGGAGGAAAAGCCTACACCAGTCATTTAGCCTACCAATAAGAGGCAACATAGTTACGCCCATAACCCCAAATGGTAGACATATGTTCATAAGTACTTACGATCAGCCGACGATATTATCTCCCTGAATGTGACAGATGACAAATGCATCACTATATCCGGTACTAATGCAACTTTAGACAGCGTTACGTTTTTCAGATAAACTGAAAAAACTTATAAAAGTGGACCTAGTCGGGAATCAAATCCGATACCTTGTGCGTCGAAGTCGGACACTGATTCCATTCAATCATAGAGACGATACCTTGCCTCATCAATTATTCAGCTTCGGTATACCGGGACGAATTACCCGCTACATCAGGATTGTTTGATTGAGGCTCATTGGTCCCTGGGTATATGGGGGCACTTATAGTTAATGATCGAAATGACATATAATTTTATAACAAAACTGACTTAACTCAAAAGTATTTTAAAGCGACTTATAAAGGAATAAACCTAAATATATACAAAATACATAAAAAAAACTTTTATTAAATTTTAAAAATACGCTATGATGTATTAAGAAATAGGCAAATTTAGAAGGCTGTTTAAATATATGAGATACTAATATTATAAGAATTATCTATACTAATATTATAAGAAGAAAGATTTGATTGCGCGTTTCATTGTATTGAATAGTTTCCGAAACTATTTTACCGATTTGAAAAAATCTTTTACTATTAGAAGCCAACATTATCCCTGATGAACATAGGCTATTTTTTACTGCGATAAAATGTTTCCTACGGGAAAACGGGTAATAGGAGAACGGGTAGGAAGAATTACTTTCCGTACTTATCTATTTCACATAACTCCTAAACGGCTGAACCGATTGGGTTAAAATTTTATATGAACGTTCCGACGGTTTCTTGGATGATTTCAAAATATAATTGGATCCCGTAGGTGGCGCTATTGTCATTATATCAACTACGAACTGATCATGCGAGGCCGAGCCAGGCAATTAGTAATTATATAACATACGAGCTGACCCGGCGAACTTCGTACCGCCTTAGCGTAGCAATGATGCATTACGAGTACTTTATTTTATATAGTTGATCTATCTTAGGTATGAGTACCTATTCAATTTGAAAAAAAATATTGTTAAAAACGAAAATCCAACTGAAAATAAAAAGCTCTCATACATTTTCTGTATAACCATGTATACCAAATTGTATTATTGTGTAGTCACCAAAAGTTACTAAAAATCAATATGAAGCTGGGAACTTACCGTGATTAACAAACACTTATTAGTAAACAAAAATCTTCTTAGCCTTTAAAACAAAACAAACTTTATCAAAAAGTTTATAAACTTATTGTTGGCACGGTTATAGGTGCGTTTTTTAAATATGCAAAATTAAACGTATATTTTTCAATATTTCTGAAAGATTTTCTTAATATTTTTCTCCGTAAGAACCTTCTCCTAATAATAACAAATACAACAAAAAAATAATTAGTGAAATCGGTCCAGCCATTCACACGTGATGCCATGACCAAGGAAAACGGGTTTCATTTTTATATATATAGATTTCGTGATTATGCAAAAACTTATTTTTTTTATTTAGGTCTACATAGGTCTAAAGGTGCAATATATTTTTTCAACAACCGTCCATAAACTAAAGGATCCGTATCAAGCTATATTTGTTGTAAAGGACAAGCGACCGATGAGCCATTAACTGTAATATATGTCTTGGTTTCACCATTTGTGTTTTTCACGAAGTAAAAGTTGTGTTTTGAAGACACTATGTTAGTATATCTTAAGTAGTATAACAGCATGATTAATACACTTATACACGCATAATTGTGCGGATTCTGATGCACATAATCTAAAGTTATCTATACCTACTATTTTTTTCCGATTTATTGGGAGCAAAAGAGATGTAATATATATGTCAATTTAAAATATGTAAATTATACGGCTTTTAATCGAAATATTACGAAGTTTAGATTAAACGTCTATAAATATGACATTTCCAACTAATCTGACAGTATTAAAGTTTTCATTTTCTTTTTTTTTAACTACATTGAAAAAAATAATTATATTTTTTTTGTAGAGTAGGTTGTAATTATTTTAGAGGGTTATTATTTTATTTATGTGTTATTATTATGTGGAAGTTTGTGAACATTTTAATGCATGTCTTTATTATAGTGTTTTTTTAATTTATTTAATACATTAGTGTGACCGAGCTTGGCGCGGTAGTTCTTTTTGTCAGTGCAATAAGCTTCCGCCTACTTGTAAAAATTGCCATCTGACGGTCTACGAAACCGGAGTCGGTACTATTTTAAACCAAGTGCTACAAATGTCCTGAAACCTATTTATTTAAATTTTTCACTGTATTTTTATGTATACAGCTACCAAAAATAAGCGAAATCGTTACAGACGTTTCCCAGAAGAATATACAAGATTTGCTCGTTTCATGGTATTAAATATATATTGTAAAATAATAAAATTTTAAAATTTAATAGGGCGCCTCCTATTAAATTAGGAATAATATGCCAGTAAAGATAGAGAGGTTAAATGTATGTATGTATATAAATATATAAAAATAACTAAAAATTATGTAAGAATTCTGTTTATATTTTTCTAATCGGGAAATATTATATACTTTGTTCATTGAAAAATAATTTGTTTGAATTTTATTACCACCATGGCTCGCAAAATTTAATAACTTCAAAACTAATAACTCATTTGAGATTTGATGTTTTTTTTCTGCCAGAACACGTTGAGTCTCAGTAAAATAGTATTCTGTGTCCATTTTTTGTCTGTGCTAAATCTCATCGCACCTAATATTTCATCAATCATATTGATGAAGGTACAAAACTTTTCTAATGTCATTGAAATAAAGTGATGAAAGCTATACTATAACATTTAAATAACTGGTTGTTCCTGGCCTTGATTGTAATTTCAAAGTTTTAGAGCTCTTTTGCGGAGATTCGTTCAGATATGGAGATAACAAGTAGTCTATGTTACTCTTCAGTTTCCTAACAATCTTCAAATTAGCTGCGATGTTACGGAAAAACTTCATTATCTAACACAAACTTTTGCTTTTATAATAGTACTAGCGGTACGTTAGTAATTATTATTCTTTGCTAGCGGTCCGGTTACTGCTTCGCTAGGTATTAAGTGAAGTATTAAAAAAATATCGCTGACAATTTTGCTTTAACCGAAGCATGTCCAAAAAGAAATGACCGCATAAGTGACATAACAACATGCTTTTACTACCAACACTGGAAAGTTTTAATTTGACAGCACAATCCCCATTTACAAAATGATCCGTTATTTATTGAATTCATTTGTTACGAAAAATTTGATGAATGAAGAACCGCTCTACCGATTTTGTCCAAACTTCACATAAACCATCTACTAAATAGTCCAAATAAAGCCTAAACATTTGGTTTGAATAGGTGAACCCCTTCTTGAGTTATAAAATTATAACGAAAATTGGCATTGATTTTTGTATGTATATTATATAGATACAATATACATCTATACACATCACGCCACGTCACGCCAAGTCCTTTAGGTATCAATAAGGTAGAAGGCCGAAGAAAAAAATATCAAAGAAACATAAAAATAATATTATTTCATAATATTATCTTCAGTTTACAAAGTGGTCTTGATTTCTTTATAAACTCAAAGTTTGTTATAGATCAAAGGGTTGGATTAGACAACATGATTTGATTACAGCGCTTGTCGACCCGTCGTCTGATTTTTGTTGTGCTCAACTGACTTTAAAACTGTTGAAAGATCATACGGAGTCAGCCTTTTATTATGATTTAGGTAGAAGTTATTTAGTCTCAGTTATTTAGTTGATAGAAACTATTATTATCTACTTGCCGTGCCCGCGACTTCGTCCACATTTTTATTAAATTATATACACACCACGCGGGCCCGCGTCGCGTTCAACTGACGAGTTTACAGCCTAAGCTGAACACCATTTAACATCAGTTCGATGTTATATGAGAGCTCTTTTTAAATTGGTATATACACATTAATTGACATTATTTCTTTATTTTTTAACCGATTTAAAGGAAATAAATACTAAATGTTAAGCGAAGGCCATCACAACATATTTCTAAAAATTGCATTCAAATCGGTTTAGTCGTTTCTGAGATTAGCATGCACAAACATAGAGACAAAGTAAAAAACATTGTTTTGGTTTCTCTTGCATATATAAAGCATAATATCCATTATGTTTTTTAAAATAAATTATGTATAGACAGCTATCACTTACAGTTTTATTTATGTGTAGAACATAAACATTTTCTCTTTGCTCATTTAAGAATCCTTAGAAATGCCGAGTATTCTTATATTTTTTTAATAATGTGAAGATACAAGCTGAGCATATTATATGGGTTCTAATAAAAGTGTATCTGGATATCAACACCATTGTTATATTCGGTACAATCAAGATTCTGATTTAAAATTCACTGGCTTTTTTACAAATAAAACGTTCCCAGAACTTATCCAAAAAATACATTTACAAAACGCAACTGAAAACAAATTGAAAGCAAATAAAGAAAAAATATTAAAATAATATAAGTAATTACAATAATAATGAAATATAAATAATTAAGTATCTGGGCGATAGAGCTTGTCTTGGTAGTTCTTTTTTGTCAGTGCAATAAACTTTCGCCTAATTGAAAAAATTGCTTATTACATCAGTTGTCTGCCAGTGAAATTCCCGTCAAAATCAGTCCAGCCATTTTAGACATTAGCGGGTACAAACAGACAGACAGACAAAAATTCTGAAAAAATACTATTATTTATTGGTATATGTACTACCTTCTAAATATACTTATGCATTTACAAAAAGCGGTTATTTTAATATTACATACAGACACTCCAATTTTATTTATGAGCTACTTAGCTACTTTTATTTTAGAATTTTACTTTAGAAATGTAAAAAATAAAAGAATTAATTGTACTAAGTCAGTACAGCTAGTAATAACTAATCTTATCCAAATTTATCATCATCCGAAGCTAAATGCGGAATAAATGGGCAATATGAAGCTGTTTCAAAAATGTCTACATTAATTATGAGAGAAGCGTTAACGACGACTGATTTATTAGCAATGGTTAGCGGGAGATGCGGACAGATTATCCACATTCATGGCCCTAAGGCAGTGGTTCTCATTTTGCGGATCGCGACAAAATAAAATGCCGGCTCGTAACATACCCGCCTCGTTTTAAAGTTATAAATAATCGATAGTAGGCTATCGATAAACACATAAATTGTCAAATTTAAAAATGTACACCAAGATTTTTTGACTAAATAGGCGATAAAAATCTAATACCTTTAAACGAGCAATTCTTGTATATATATATCAGCGATTTCGAAAACGGCTCAAACAATTTTCTTGAAATTTTGTATGTAGGGGGTTTCGGGGGAGATAAATCGATCTAGCTAGGTTTTATTTTCAGGTTTCTTTTATTAATCGTGTTTTCATGGA
>DVZL01006724.1:0-11170 GCA_018236625.1 Lasaia peninsularis | reverse complement strand
TTCGAATCAATCCGACTGCTGGAACTTGGCGAAAATCAAGCTTAAAGATT
Organism: Lasaia peninsularis; assembly: GCA_018236625.1. Classification (NCBI taxonomy): domain Eukaryota; kingdom Metazoa; phylum Arthropoda; class Insecta; order Lepidoptera; family Riodinidae; genus Lasaia; species Lasaia peninsularis. The sequence goes on along the minus strand of DVZL01006724.1, from coordinate 11,120 downwards.
CCGCTACATACATACATACATACCTACATACATACATACATACATACATACATACATACGTACAACCCAAGCTAATAAAAGCGTATTAATAATCTTCTCTATCTACCTTTGAGGTCGAGCGTAGTTGTCTGACTTTGACGCATGAGGATTCGTTCCAGGTTTAAGCAAGTTGTTTTATTAGTATTTTCAGTTTATCTGAATAATATAACGCTGCCTAAGATTGGATTTGAGTCAAATATCGCGACGTCACCTATCACATAATGGGACCTAATGTATAATTGGCATATATTTTTCAAAGAAGTATGAATCTAGGTTAGTCACATTTTCAGATATATTATTACAATTGCCTCTGTGACCTGATAAGACCGTTAGCCGCGTAGAGTCCTGGGTTCAATTCCCAGGTTGGGTATCTTTCCTTAAATGTTTTTCAGATTATTCTGAGTAAGCATTAGTACTTTGCCCGGGATTGTAATGTGTCAGAAGTGGCGATAGGCTTGCACCTATCACAGCAGGGCCCTAGTACCTCGGCTAATCGTGGGTGTTTTAGTATATCTATCTCTGCCTACTGCTTCGGGGATAATAGGCGTGACGGTACTTTTTCTTATTGTTACAATTATTAAAATGTCGCTAATTATTGGATGTATTCCAGGATCCTCCGGCCTGTCTCTGTACAAGGCGTTATGGAACACGCGCTGCAGCACCGCGAGCGCGTCGGCGTTCAGGACTTCGTGCTCCTTGAGGACTTCCGCTCTGAAGCCGCCTTCATCGATAACCTCAAGAAGCGGTTTAATGAAAACCTTATCTATGTACGTATTTTTTATAGAAGAGGAGGCAAACGGATAAGTGGGTCACCTGATGGTAAGTGATCACCGCCGCCCACGGACACCTGCAACACCAGAAGTATCACAGATGCGTTGCCGACCTTTTAGGAATGAGAATGCTCTTTTCTCGAAGGTTCCGAAGTCATGTCCGTTTGGAAATACAACCGCTGGTAATTCGTTCCACATAAGTGTAGTACGAGGCAAAATATGCCTTAGGAGTCTCACTGCTGAGGAGCGTCACACATCAAAGTGTTAGGCGTGGTATTTTAAGCTCTGATGTTGTCCTTACGTGAATCTTAGCGGCAGGTATCAAACCAAACAACTAAGTGAACAGATTTCTTTACGCAACGCCAAAGAGGTTTTTATTCCTATGTTATTATTACACATATACCTTCAGGTCATACCCCTTCAGTACCACAGTATTGAGTGCCAAGTACCATGATGCCTACATACTGCGTAACTTCATCCACATTCATTGTTCTCTTCATATAAACAAGTTAGTCGGACTCTTGGATAATACACGAGCAATTTGGTCTTAGAATGTCGACTAAAGTCTCCGGTACTACGCCCATCCACAGTTTTTATAGATAAACTTTCTGCCCACAGGGCAGCCCGCGTTAATTAATTAAATAAAAATTTTCAAAGTGTAGAATTTTTTCTTGACTTATAATACCTACTTATTGTGTAAAAACATAGGTAACCTTTTTTAATGTATGTCTTCCTCAAGGTCAACTCTATCTTTGTACCAAATTTCATCAAAATCGGTTCAGTGGCTTAGGCGCCAAAGCGTAACAGACAGTTACTTTCGCATTTATAATATTAGTAGGGAAATAGGGATGGTACTGAATGCCTTGTGGGCAAATCCAACTCGCACTTGGCCGGTTTTCTTAATAATTAATCTCAATGACAGACGTACATTGGAAATGTCCTCATCTCCGTGAACCCGTACAAGAACCTGCCCATCTACACTGAGGAGAAAACTCGCATGTACTTCAAAAAAGCCTTTTTCGAAGCACCGCCTCATGTGTAAGTATTAAAATATATACTCGTAGCGTATAAATATATACTCGTAACCATCACTCACCCGGGTAGGGATCCACTGCTTAACCTATTCCTGCCGCCATAATGACATTACTGTATTACGCTTCGGAGAATGAGGTAGCTGGTATAATTGCACTTTACGTCTATCAGCCACATGACAACGATTCAATGTGTGAGCTGTGTGTTTGTTCTCTGTCTCATCCCATAAAAATGACAGAGCACGGGTTAAAATCCTGTCTGAGGTGAATTTTTTTTTGTCATAAATAAATGCTAAAATCAAAATCTAATTAGACATTCTCGTATCACCACGTTATATTTAGATTATTGTTTATTCACGCTAAAAAAAAGTATCGTTGTCTAACACCATTTTAATTTGCTTACTTTGGGGTTAGATCAATTAGTGTAATTTGTTCAGTAAAAAAATTATTATTATAATTTAATTCAAAAATTCAAAAAAAAAATCAATTTAAAACAGCAATATAGGATAAGATAGCAAAAAAGTTTACGGCTCTCATGATCATAAAAGACCGTGACCAAATTTAAGACCAAATAGGTTATAAATGCGTCGTTATCTAGCTACCGGGTAGGTAATTAGACCTAATGTGCAAGTCTACCCTCCCTTTTGACCAAAACACGACAGTAACACGACAGTACCAAAAACTATATATAGCGACAGGAATAGGTAAATACCCGGGCGAATGCGCAGCACTTAACCAAGTATTGCCCGAAGGTAGATACTCCACATCCGGCCATCACGACAAATTTGTCATGCAATTGGTATGAGTTACTGTCTGATATTGATGTTTCGATTTGATATCTTATCTGTGGTTGATACCAATGATATCAACTATAAGTATATTAATCAGTTTCTAGGTAAATATATTCTAAGGCTTCGTTTGAATGGACCTTCGTAATATGACCATTACAATAAATGAGAGATTTATTATTCGATGGTCAAATCAATCCGCTTATAATTATTTGATTTAAAAGTAAATTGACGTGCAAAACATGCCCATTGTTTAGGTTTCCAAAGGTTCTACAGGTGGTATGGACATTCAGGCCCTGATCTTAACTCGAACTGAATTCACAAGTTAATGTGGAAAGAAGGTTATTATTACCTATTCCGGTGACATTTTTTTGAATGCTCTCAGGCTTTATAAATGTTGAGCTTTGGCAAGTGAGGTTAAAAAAATGGCAGGATTTATGAATTGTGTTGCAAGTTTTTAGACTAGCTCTAGCAATTAATCACAGAGAACGGCTTGGAAAAAGTTTGCCGAGACAGCTTCTATTACTATATAAACTCAATTATACATAGTATATATTTGTTGATGGAAAAAAATGAGACTAGTGTTAAAAATGGCATTTATAGAATTAAACTATGTAATCTATATTTTTTTAAATATTACATACAAAAATGTGGTAAATGGAGAGGGAAGATAATTGAATTTCAAATTTCTAATAGTATTCCAAATTTTTTTAAAGGGTCACAAATAGACATGACAGTGACAGAATGTTTTAGACTTTTTTTTGTACCCATACGTAAAGATCTAGAAATTAAAACAATACTGCCTTAAATTTGTAGACTTCTTGTACTATGGTCAAAGTCCATCACTATAGGATGCATGCGAGCGAGCGAGCTTAATAACCCAATTATGATGTTCATTATTATATTTCATAATAATGCTTGTTTATCAGTGTACCGACACAATAACCCATTGCTATCGGGAACTGATAAAAGGATAATATTGTTTGATAATGATTCAACGAAATTTAATATTATTCATTCCTTTTTTTAATTTTTCCGTTAACTCTGACAGCTATTTTTTTTTAATAGCTATTTAAGTTCAAGATCGCTATTCTGTATAATTTGACAAAAATACTATTCTGACCATTAAATTTTATTAAAATTGAAAATAAGAATAAAGAAATATTGTTACGCTCAGACCGAACGTTACGAAACAGTGGCCCAAGGTACATCTGTACCCACTATTGTCCCATGAGGTGGTAAGTCCATCGCTATACAAGGCACAACTCTAATATCAGCCAACGTCATGTTTTTCAGATCATATAAAAAAAACTTATAACAACTCCAAATGGCCAAAATACTATAAATAATTATTATTAATAATTAAGACCAAGTTTTGTGAGATGCTGGTGCCTAAGGTAAGCCAGGAGACTTAAATTGTATGTCACCAGGCCCTCCGCTATGCCAATCGGTACAGACACAGTATCAATTAATGTAAAGTCAAAAATTAAAGCAAATTATAAAACAGACAAAAGTACATTAAAAATATTAAGGTACAAAAATAGGTATAAAAATTCAAATATTTATGTGCAATTATTGTGTGTGAGAACACACGTGTTGTTGAATATGTGTGTGTGTGTGTGTGTGCGAGGGTGCGTTTTTGGGAGTTCGTTGTGAGGAAGCGTTATTTGCAATCAGTTTAGAGCGTCTTTTTTGTGTGTTGACATTTTTACAAACTGTCTTTTCTAATAATTAACTCTCTCTCATAAAACTGAATAGCCGGATGCTTTACAGATTACGTTATCATTTTCCTGACAAAATATGATAAATTTTAACGTTCCGTAAGTTTTTTATTGGATTGTTTACTTAATTCTACAAACGTAAAAATTTAAAATTGTCCGAAACGTCTAAACCGACTTAATTAAAAATTTATACAGGTGGTAGGTCTGAGAATAAGTTTTTATTTTGCATGCCCTTAAGGGTGGAGGATACAAAGATAGATATAATAAAATTGTAGAAGAGTGAATTCTGTATATTGAAGATATTTAAAAAAAAATAGGCTTGTGCGACCTAAAAACAGAACATATTTTTATTTTTTTTACATTTTTTTATCTTGGTCGCGATTCACGCTAAAACTACAGAACCGATCATAATGAAATTCAGCTAGCGATTAGCCTATGTTTCGAAGAAGGTTATAGGCAAGTTTTTATCCTGTTTGCTTAAGGAGATTCCGTGGGAGAGGGGGTAAAGCTCAAATCTAAAATTAGCTATAATTCATAAACGTACCGTCAAATCACATTTTTTTTTGTTTGTTCTATCAAACAAAAAAAAATGTAATGTACTTTAGAGACTGGCCAGTATTTTTTTCAAAGCAATTTTTTTAAGTTATTTTATTAAGAAATTACAGATATAAAATATATAGCAGAACTTAACATGTAAAAGAACCTTAAACATTTGTGTGTGTTAGGTACTAAGGTACGTCTCTCAGATCGCTCTCAAAAAAAAATAATTAAAAAAGTACATCATGCAATCTGACCCTAAAGCACTGCTCTGGTAAACTTGCATTTTTCACAGTGCTGTTATATTTTTGTTATGTATTATCTTTATAATAAATTTAAAAGAAAAGTTGTATTATTCATCTAATGCTGAGTACAGACCAACCAAATGAAAGTAAACAAAATTCAATTTTCAAATCAAGCCTTTATTTGTTCGCAGATTTGCAATTGCTGACAACGCCTACCGGTCCTTGGTGTACGAGCATAGAGAACAATGTATTCTGATCTCAGGCAAGTGTCCCTGAAAACCTATGTTTCCAGATCTATTCGGAGTGTTAGTCAAATCAGATTAGAACGTCCGTTGTCATGGGAGTTTTTTTGTTTATAAAAAAACTTCGTGCCCGACCCATGTGTAGTTTTATTTCAATCTATACAAATAAACAAACTTGGAGTGTCTGTGTGTAATATTAAAATAACAGCTTTTCACTAAATGCATATGTTTGTTTACAACTTTTACAAGGTATATATGCCAAAACAACTTTTTTTTTAGTATTTTCTATCTGTCTGTTTGTACCCGTTTATCTCTAAAACGGCTGGACCGATTTTGACGAATTGGATATTATATAAACAACCAAACCCCGATATTATCTGATGTAATACACAATAAGGCTAAAATGAAGAGAAAGAGAGATTAAATACACAATATGCTATGGTATTAACATAGTTCTAAAAGCTTCTATAATCTATTTTCTTTATACAATATACATCTTTATTAAAATCAATAACGATGAAATATGTTATCAGTGTCCGTCATTATCAGCTCGATTTCACCCATAAAATTATCTGGAGATTACACAATTCATAAATAATAATAATAAAGCTTTATTTGATTTCATACCAAATTTAAAACAATTGAAAACATTAATAACATTCTACTTATAGGTATAATAATACAGTGATTTATTAATTTGTAATTTATACCACATTTATTTGTAGTAATATAATATTACATTTAAAATTGTGATTAATTAATTATTTACACATTATTGAATGAAATTAAAAAGGTTTAAACTGTGACATTAAAAAAAATACGTGTCCCCAATATTAAACATCTATCTCATTCACATAGGGCGTGCTATTGCACTCTCTCTGTACCAGGAGTATAATTTCCCGGATATTATCGTGAGTAGCTTAAAGATTTCACATATTTCAGCCATTTTTAAGGTTCCGCATTCAAAGTGCAAAAACGGACCTCTTATTAGCTAACACCGTCCGTCCCCCTATCTCTGTCACCAGGCTGTATCTCATATACCGTAATACAAAAAGGCGGCCTTAGCTCTAAATATTTTGAATGTGTCTATTGCAATTTAAATTTATAATTTAAAATATGCTATGATTTATTAATAGGAGAATCCGGCTCTGGAAAGACTGAAGCGTCGAAGAAGGTTCTAGAATTCATTGCGGCCAGAACCAACCATCTTCACAATGTAGAAACAGTGAAGGACAAACTTCTTCAGACAAATCCCCTTCTTGAGGCTTTTGGTAATGCTAAAACCCATAGAAATGATAACTCCAGTCGGTTCGGAAAGTACATGGACATTCAGTTCAACTACGAAGGAGCACCAGAGGGGGGACATATCTTGAATTACCTTCTAGAAAAATCCAGGGTCGTTAGTCAAATGTCTGGTGAGAGGAACTTCCACATCTTTTACCAGTTGCTCGCTGGAGGTGGGGAAGATTTGATGAAACATTTGAGACTCCAAGGAAGACCTGAAGTTTACAAATACACAACAAATATGGTGAGTTGAGTATTTCTTAAGCTTTAGCAGTATTTAACCTTCTGAAACTGATGTGGTAGTCCACCATACATCATAAAACTCAAAAATAGCTCTTGTGTACACATACTTTAAGTTATAATCGCCTCTGTGTTGTAACGGTACACGTGTCTTCTGTTAAGACCAGTAGCCGCGTAGGGTCCTGAGTTCAATTCCCAGGTCGGGCAACTTTTCTTAAATGTTTTTCAGATTTTTCTGAGTAAGCATTACATTGCCCGGGATTGGAATGTGTCCAAAGTCGCGATAGGCTTGCCACCTATCACATCAGGGCCCTAGTACCTTGGCTAATCGTGGGTGTTCTAGTATATCTGCTAGACTTACGAGTCGTAGATAAAATAGCACACCTCTGTCTACCTCTTCGAGGATAATAGGCGTGAAGGTACTTATATACCTATCCTTTAATTTTTTATTAGAAAAGTAATCTAAACCAAAATAATAACGTAGGTACTCATCAAAAACGGTACCGCTATACATACGACATGTCTGTCTGTATTTACCTGGGTAGGTACTCTAAATTTGTCACACACATTGATAAAAAAGATCACATATGATATTGAATTGACTATGAAATTGAAATCGATTTTTTGCAGTTTAACTGCGTTTACATAATTATTAAAACGTTAGTTGTTTGCTTATCGGTCCATCCATATAATGAGAACCCTTATATGTCCTACTTTAATCTTTTAGTAATCTAGACTAAACTGACAACGCACTGACAACATACATGATAATTTTTATATGGACCAATCATAAGTGATTTCTAGTGATAACCTAGGTAATCGTTCATTGTAATGTTTTATATCTTTATTTTATTATTAACGATTCACATTACATGGAAGTCGATTATTTATAATTTCATTTTATTGTGTCGATTATTAATAATATAAATTAACAGTAATAGGAATAAAATTGTAACTAAAATTAGTGTTTTAAGTAATTGTTATGGATTTTACTAAGATAACTACAGGTAATTATTTTAGCGTCTTCAACCCATTATTTGTTATTTTAATTTATGCTTGTATGTTAAGGCTATATTTTAAACTGTCGAGAGTTATTAATATAGAAAAAAAAGAGATAAAAAAAAAATATTCGACTGCGAATGTGGATTACGTGTGTGAGAGATCTAGGTTGACATTCCACGACTAAATAGCTCGCGTATTATCCAGGGTGGTGTCAAGAGTCTCCTAAACCAGTCTGTTTTTATTTTAAGATTGTGGAGGAAGTTAGGTAAGTATATAGGAATCGTGACCCTCGGCACTTGTCAACCTCCGCCATACTTGCAAAGAACCTGGCGTGAAGACATTAAACATACAATTAGCAGATTTATTACTTGAAAAAACTATCAAAAATCTAGTTTACTAATTTTGGTATTAGCTTCAGAATTGATGTATTTTTTAAACATCATACAGGATAAGCTGTTGTCATAATATCTTAGCACGCGTATTGAATGTTTTTTTAGAGTAATATTTTGAAATTTTAGTATATGATCTTTGTAAGGTTTTCCAGGATCTGATCTATTTTAATACTAAAAACTCAAGAAAAAACTAAATAATTGATAAAAGCTAATATCGTCAAGTTCATATCCCGGAAGGAGTAAGCAGAATACCTACATATTATGTGTCCATGATAAATCGTCGGTATTAAGTACCAAGATGTGATAGGAGGCAACTCCAATGCTTAACTAGCTGTGTCCGTGACTTTGTTCGCGTTTTTAATTTATTATTTTATTTAAAACATTTCTCCATATTATATCAACTTTTTGCACGTGAAAATTTTGTTAAAATCAGCTCAGGCGTTCCAAAGATTAGCCGGAACAAACAGACAGACAGTCAAAAGTTATAATAAATGTTATTTTGGTATATGTACCGTGTACATATAAATTAAATTAAAAGCGTATATTTTTATGTTACAAACATACACTTGAATTTTATTTATTTGTATAGAAATTATAACTATATGTTTGACGTTATAAATTTAATTTTTAATTATAATGTATTTATACAATGCTAAAATTTCAACAGGATTTGGTTCTGCTGTACCTTACAATCCTGGATGGAACCAGCGCCCACCATCTCCAGCCCCACAGCCACCAGACCCTCCACCTCCATCTTCACCCGAACCACCTTCCGAGACAACTAATAAATAATAATTATTATCTATGTTACAGATTTCTAAAAGTAATAAACAAATAGGTAGTAAACATTTAATTAGTTATTTTATTGTCCCAAATATAGACTGTTTGCTCGCGGCTACGTCTGTTTATCAGTCATATTGTTGTTACACACAAAATAGTTGTTTAGTTCATACATTGTTTTATCCCCTATTTTAACCCCTTAAGTTAAGTTTTTTGCCCCAAGAAACTTGCTCTTTCTTATCGTTTTTATAGATTTACGGAATCCGTCGTGCGCGTGTCTGACTCGCACTTGACGGTTTTTTTATGTATTTTTATCGTCCCACAATAATTTATATTAATTATCGCAAACCTCATTCAATTTAAACCGGTACCGAAAACCGGTTGGCTATTTAAAAAAATCGAATTAATATAAATAATAAGTGAAAAAGTACATGTGTGTTTCTCATTTAAAATATTACAATTAAAATATAAGAAAATAAAAAAATGAGATTTATAAATGACCATAAAACGTTAAATTTCATGCATGTCTAAGGTTTGGTTCTGCGTTCGGGTACTGTGGATGTCCTTGTGATTTCTTGTCTCCTGACTCTCCTGACTTTGGACTCTGCGATGAGCTCGGTAATGGCATCAGGTTAGTAGCTGGCTGAAATACTCTTGCTACTATCGACAATTCTGGAAGCCAAAATTAATTATAATTTGTAATATGTAGGAGTGTCATTACTTTGAACTTGATACTCTGCCAACTCCGCAAGGTACTTGGCGTGAAGATATGTGTGTGAAGCTTTAATCTTTTTATTCAATGGAGGATATTGCCAACCGATTTTTTATGGTAGACACAGAAATATAAACAAACTGACGGATTGATTATTGATAAGACATTCAAGATGGTGATGGTGGTGGCTTATTCAAGGTAAGTTAAGCTACAAGCGTAAGTAAGTTTACCGGACACATTGCCCACCAAAAATTTGAGATAAGACAGCGAACAAGCACACGGCTTTCCTGATGGTAAGAGACAACCGTGGCCCATAGACACCATAGACTTATGTGACGCTGTCTTGTGGCCTGGTTGTTGGGACTCATGTGGAAGTCTTCAGGCTATCGGAATATATTCAGTTAAATAGTGAATCTCTATACGGACGAGTGGCTGTACAGGATTCTGTCACCAGTGGTCATTTAGGTAGGTAGTGACCAAGTTAATATGAAATCAACTCTTATTTTATAAGCAGCTCGCTTGGCAGGAAGGCGGATATACAAGAATCAGTAATAACGGACAGGTCTCAGTAACCTTTTTTTTTTAGAAATAATATATTAAATGAAGGTTTATTTATTTTTAGGGTTCCGTACCGAAAGGATAAAAAACGGAACCCTATTACTTGTAGTAGAGCTAACTGGGTCTCCGCTATCTGTCTATCACCAGGCTTTATTTCATGAACCATGATTAAAGTTTTTACAGATGATGTATTTATGTTGCCACTATAATGACAAATACTAAAAACAGAATGAAATAAATATATAAAGGGTGCTTCCATACAACAAACGTATTTTGCCGTTTTTATAGATAACGGTACGGAAACATTCGTGCGCCAGTCAAGCTAGTGCTTTGCTGATTTTTATTTGATATTTTATAAGATATATTTATAGTTTAGCAAGTTCAATACTTTAATATTATTAATATTTTAAAATAGCAATGCTTTTTTATTCTTGACTTTTAATGCACTAAATATTATTATGGGCTAGTAAAACGTGTAAGTTTCGTGAGTTGTTGCTGAATTCGTTAGATGAACAAGATTAATAGATAAGGCATTTCTAATAAAGCACATTAGAAAAGTTGGTGAAGTCGAAAAATAAAAAAAGAAAATGTTTTTTTATATTTTCAAATTATTTTCAATGGGAGTATCTTTACACTAAAATATAATATAATAGAAATTATTTTAATTCACATAGATTTAAAAATGATTATTGTACCCTATCTATAGTTCTACAATTTACCATCTCGTCTGCACGCGGCCCCTAACTATGATATATATAACTAAACAATCGCTTTAATTT
>DVZL01006723.1:0-11170 GCA_018236625.1 Lasaia peninsularis | reverse complement strand
GGGCAGCGGCGCACCTACAACATCTATGGTGTCTATAGGCCACGGTTGTCTCTTACCATCATGAGACCCGTGTGCCTTTTCGCTGTCTTATACTATAAAAAAAAACTCACGAACGGCTGAACCGATTTAGCTAAAATACGGTGGGAGGTAGTTTAAAACTGGGAGACGGCATAGGATACTTTTCCTACTTTTCCGTGCTTATGAAATTTTGTGTGTATATCGGATAGTTTGAGGATGAGAATTGGTCATATCCCTTAGGACGGGCGGTACTAAGTTAACCAGGACAGCTTAATACAAAGCACATTCACACCTAATGCAGTTCTTTAAAGTGCACTGGTATTGGGAAAAATGTACATGTCATCTTTTTGTCTATGATCACAAAAGTGACATTGAGTGACCTACCTATTAATAGTTATTGAGTAGGTATTCATAGGTGTTTCCAGCCATCAAGTAATCCATCTGTTTCGTTGCCTTTCAATATTGAAAGTGGCCATTTTGAAAAACGTACTCATAGTGAAGTTGGTAGGGTTAAAATCCTTAGCAAAAAGTAACAACTTTCCTCGCGCTTGCGATGTGTTAATCCTGGCGCACTATAGAGCAATAATATCTATAATATAAATAAGCTACAAATCGTATGTTAATCAACTTGCCTTAATCGAAAGTTACACTTAATCTCCAGACTTTTTATTTTTATTGTCCTAAGAATGTAATATACTTAATCATTATGTGAGCATGACCGCAATTAATTACGTCAATACAATTAAATAGAGACTCACTTGAATCACTTTTGTTGCACTTCGGCCGTCGCAATGCTCTCGCTAGATTTCCACACACCGGCTCTTGGGATGTCAAATCGCTGCCGCTACATCGCCATTCATCATCTGGTCGTTATTTATAATTTGGTACTTTATGAAGGATATCCTCGTAAGAGTAGGTAGAGACACATATGCAACCATTATTAGCCGACGATATTAGGTCCCGTGATGTACGGGTGGAAATTCTGTGGCCATATCATGTACTTATCCAGGGTTTTTTCACAATGTTTTCCTTGACCGTAAGAGCATTCGGAAAAAAGTTAGAAAAAGTTATTGGTACATGGTGTGGTTCTGGACTGCCGAAATGGAAGTCCGAAGCTCGTACCGTTACGCCCTCGAGGCTCTCAATTAGTACATTATTCATCAAATTTTATCATAACCCAGAAAGTTTGAAGATGAAAAAAATACAGACCTTTACATACATACTCGTACTCAATCCAAAAACAATGATTACATTAAATATCTAAGCAACATCTTTCATCTCACTCAGGAGGTAAATGTCCACCACGTAACCGACTGACAGTTCGTTAGCTCAAAATAGATTTACGAGTCGGACTCGCAAATGAACAGTTACGTACCACTATTGGTGAAAACGGCAAAAAATCACATTTGTGGATGCGGATGGGAGCCCAACAAATTAAAATTTTAACTTGCTGGCTATCTGTGTTCATAAGACACTAACAGAGAGACAGAAGGACAGCGGAGTCTTAATAACAGGCTTCAGTTTTTACCCTTTGGGTACGGAACCCTAAAAACTCATAATCCTCAACAGTAATAGGCAATATGAATGTGATTTAGAGATGTTATCACGTAAAATCACGTGTAAACTACGAAAAATTATCAATAATACATTATTTTTCCTCATCACCTTACACCACTTTTTCCTTATTTTTGTAACTTTGAGCATATGAAAATATCTTGTCCGGTGCAGTTTTAATGTTATTTTCGCACATAAGGACAACACAATATTTATAATTAGCTTTTGTTTGATCTTTCATTGCAATATATGTATATACTACGTTGTTACAAGCGAGAGGCTAAAAATGAAACCACTTATACTAAGAGTGCCCTCTGTTAATCCGAGACTATTAAAATAAAGTTTACAAGAAATATACGAAAAAACTTTTTTCAAACAAATTAAATAACTTGCTTAATAATAATGTAAAATGTACTTTCGTGTTTGTGTGCCTATCATTTGATACTAACGGCCATGCAGATTGGCAATCGTGCGCATAAAAATACAGTAAAAATTTACTTATATTTTGTCAATTTACCCATAAGTGTATTCATTATTTGAAGCCTCGTCAGTGTTAGCCCCGTACGGCCGAACGCGGTGTGCGGTCGCGGCGGCAGCGCCGTCCGCGGGGGCCGCACGCCCGCACACGCGGTGCTGGCAGGACGTCGCTGCACCGTACCTTCTACCTTATTACTCCAACGGAGGGAACAAACTTCTGCATCTAACTCGTCCACTGCTTGCGTCTAAAATTGATTTTCCATTAAAAAAAACTTAAGCAGGTTAACAATGTTGTGTTTATCCAGTTGTAAATAGGATAAAAAGTAGCCTACAACATTCCTCGGAACATAGAGCATCCGCTGACATAATTTGGTCAAGATCGTTCCTGTAGTTTCGGCGTGATTCACTGACGGGTTAGACAGACAAAAATTTAAAAAAACGTTTTCAGTAGCTAGACCTAATCTAAATATACTTAATGTACAGAGTTCAGTGTTCTACAGTTTTATTTTAATATTATAGATATTGAGATAGTCAAAGCCACTAAATGTGTCAAGCTTACCAGTTGTTCTTTTGAAGGGCCTGGTTGAGGCTCATTTACAGGTGAATGTGGAATATCTTTTTTCAGTTCCATTTCACTTTCGGTGTCGGAGTCAGAAGCTCCATCATCAGGGACATCGTCCAAGTCAACTGTCGGACAGTTAAAAAGTTGTGAATTTTTGTTAGGGTGGCCCTTTACACAGAGCTGTCCCAGGAGTGGTATATGATGATTGGATTTTTTAATGTGAACAACTATTAAGGTTCATAAAAGTTTAGTCTTTGGTTGTAATGTTTTTAGGTCACTTCCAACATGACTACACTGACACTGGTGGTAGAGTGCTGTGCTGCTGTACTGCCCGGGTAGGGATCCACCGCCTTACCTATTCCTGCCACCATAATGACATTGTCGTATTCCGCTCCGGAGGGTAGGGTAGCCCGTAGACTTGCACACAATCTACCAGCCCAATCACAGACAGTGACGCACCTAAAACATCAATGGTGTCTATAGGCTACGGTTGTCTCTTACCATCAGGGGACCCGTGTATTTGTTCGCTGTCTTATCCCATAACCATAGTGAGACAAGCTCTCCTTTTGTACTGTTTTCTTATTTGTATTTAAGTACTTCTTTAAAACCACGCAACCATGTGTGATTGCAAAGCATTGTTAAATAGATAAATATGCACCGCCAAACTTTGCGAATAATTATTTAAATTTTGTCAATTAATATCAAATTTCCTAGCCTAATAGCTAACGGTCTACACCACCAAATAATTTACGAAATTTCACATTGGATCAGTCAAAATGGGTTTTGTATTACAAAACGGGGGGAGGGTGGAACATGTTAATGATGAGACTGCTACATATCGTGACCGTATTAGACATTTGCCGACCACCTAGGCCTATCTTATCGCCTCTGTGGTGTAACGGTACAGGTGTCACCTATTAAGACCGTCAACCACGTGGGGTCCCGGTTTCAATTCCAAGGTCGGGCAACTTTCCTTAAGTCTTTTTTCAGATTTTTCTGAATCAGCATTACATTGCCCGGGATTGGCATATGCCCGAAGTGGCGATAGGCTTGCCACCTATCACATCAGGGCCCTATGGCCATACCTTGGCTAATCGTGGGTGTGTTCTTGTATATCTACTGGACTTAGGATTCGTGGATAAACTAGCATGCCTCTGCCTACCTCTTCGGGAATAATAGGCGTGAAGGTACCTAGGCCTAATGTGCTCATTAGTGCACGTGTCAACACATACTTTGCGGCATATCGGTAATGGGTAAATAGTGACCAGTGATTTAATATAAAACATGCGGGGCCCAACTTCTTCAGCCAAATATGTATCATCCTAAACTTTTACTTCAACTGAATCAGTTTAAAACCGCATATTACAGTTATATACTTTATATTGTCGATGATATTAATTACATACCGTCAGCATTTTAAATGAGGAAATACATGTATATTTTTTCAAATATTAGTAAAACACTCTCATTGATGATGCTGTAAAGAGCGAAAACAGTCGGCTACTTCAAAAATATAGTTCATTAATTTGTAAAAGAGCACAATGTGTTTGTTTTTTTCATTTAAAATATGAACATTTGATAGTTTCACCACGCACCAATGATGAAATATATAGCATCATACCATCAGCGTCCATATGCAGAGGCCTGTCATCCAAATACATTAACATTGGCAACGCTGAAGCAACGGTAGCACGATAGTTGAGAGTATCACTAAAAGGTGTTCCAGTCATATCGAGCCGTCGCAGCGAACCACACACGCCGAGGGTCCATATCCTTCTGGATTCTTCTATTGGATTCCTGGGATGGTTAAAAGATTAATATCTCGGTCAGTAGCAGAGTTAATATAGATCGAAATATTGATAGCGATTCTAACACACATTGTCTAAACCAATTTTAAGTTATTGCTATCTTTCCATAAATGAAATAAGAATAAAAAAGATAGAAAATTTTAAGCTGCACTTACTTACTTGTACAGTTTTTAATCGATATATTTGGGGGCATTGATTAAGCATCTGTGTGAATGTCACGAACTAATCTGGCAGGGCTAAACTCTTTTGTCCCTTTCTTTAGTTTGCTTTGAAAGTAGATAGTGATATTTTAAAATAAGTCTATTAGTGCCCAACAGAATTACCATCTTACTCATTAGTACTCTTCAGAATTTACTATCTCGTTTCGCAGTCTTTTGTGCTTTCGAATAAGGCCAATTAAAATAATTTATTTGTGCAAGATTAAATCAAAGTCGGAATAGAGTGCTGTTGTTTTTCGTTTAGACACAATGGCCAAAGAGCGGGAGCGGCAATGAATTTTATTTTCCTATATTCATAACATCTTCTGAATAGAATATAATGTTTGAGTTATCTATAGATGTTGAAACGGTTGTGAATATGAAATTATTTTTTTTTAACTAACGCGTTCTTTAATTATTTACTAATTAGGTATTATACTAAAAACGGTTTTACATGCGTCTACCCTTCGGACTATAGGAGATCTCGCAGCCGCAGTCCGCTCGTGACCACGACCAATGCAACTTGGTTGAAGTAAGTCGATTCACACATTAACACAAAAAGTGTAATAAATTTGTTTAAGTATTTAAGTTACTCCGTAATATTTTTAGAGGGTGTATTTAAATATTCACGAATAACAGTTACGTTTGATGAGGAGCTGGCGAAATTTAAGTATTTAAGTTTAAAAAAAACAACAAATGAAATACTTTAGACTTGTGATTTTATTCAGCAGATGGCATCACGGTCGTCTGTTTTGATCCCTTTAGAATAGAATAGAATAACTCTTTATTGTGGACCAAAAAAGAAATACAATATAAAACTTAAAGATTAAATGATACACAGAAGCGGCCTTATCGCCAAATCAGCGATCTCTTCCAGGTAACCTTAACACTGCGTCCACTTTTTCTCTCGATCTTGCCAAAACATTACTTACTTTGCAATGTTCAGTGTATGCAATTTCTGTAGTGCGGCTAAAGGGTACAAGTCACGAAGCTTATTATCAACCGCGTGTAATTCCCTCAGAGCACTCAAACCCCAGACGCCGTCCAAACAAGTCAATCCACATCTGTTGACACTGAGAACCTGTAAATAAAGGTTATACAGGACTCTAAAATTTACTCAGTATTACGTCGTATAATTAAAACCGGCCAAGTTTGAATTGGATCCACGCGTGTAGGTACCATTATGTCTAAAAACGACAAAAAATATTATTTATTGTATGAAAGCACTCATATAGACATATATTGATTTTATAGTGTTTTAAGTATTTATCGTTTTAGCGGCATCATTTGTGAAAATGTCAACTGTCCAGCTATCATCATTATATATGAAAAGAGCAGACAACAGACAGACAAACAAATAGACGGACAGCGGAGTCTTAGTAATAGTGTTCCATTTTTACCCTTTAGATACAGAATTCAAAAATTACATTTAGATCTTATATTGACTTATATCGCCTTTGTCGATCGAGTCGAGTCGTTCCCGGTTTTGTTTCCCCGGGTATCTTTCTAGTAACTTGGTCTATAAGATTTTTCAGTTAAGCTGAAAAATAGAACTTGACTTGGAATTGGATTTGTGTCGGATATGGCGAGGTACTTACCACCTGTCACGTCATGGGACCTAACGTCCTCAGGTCTCATAAAGTGACAGGTAGTTATCGTAATCGAATCCGGGACTTAGATTCAACTATGGATTGCACAAACTCGTGTGCAAGATAAATAAAGCGTGTCTAGTATACGATCATTATTGTTACATTTATCTCAGTCCCCGTTATTTCAAATAACTGCGCTGTAGCAACGTCTCAATATGATGTTAATCCATAAAACATAATATCTTTATATAATATGTAATTCTACTCTACGTGTGTACGTCACTAAACTCCTCCTAAACGGCTGGACCGATTTGAACAATTTTTTTTGCATGTCTTTGGGTGGCACCCTGGATGGTTCAATGTACAAATCAGCCAGGCAGATAGCTCTGCAGATTTTACACAAGTAGTACGAAGTTCGTCGGGTTAGCTAGTCTATATAAATTAAAAGAAAGTTGTGTTAATTAAACTAGGTATAATTCAAGAACGCCTGAACCGATTTGTCTAAACTTTGGTGGGGAGGTAGCTTATAGAACCAGGAGACGGACATAGAATAGGACTATTTATCCATGTATCGTTCCGTTCTCTTAAAATTTTGTGTGCATAACGGGTAGGTCTGTGAATCGGTTAGCATCCATTTTTCATACCCTTAAATGCAGGCGATACGAAGTTGGTCGAGACTAGTTTGTTTTTTTCCCGTGTTGATCCGATCCTCTGTGTAGAATAGACTATCTACCTTCTTAAAAGGTAGCTCGTAAGCGCATAGGTTAGCATACGTTAACAGAATCACTTCATACATATGACCGTCGGTGGTAGAGTGCTGTGCAGCAATTCGCCTGGGTATTGATCCATCGCCTTACTGCCGCCATAATGACATTCCGTGTTCCAGTCCTACGGGTAGGGTAGTCGATAGACGTCTACAGCCGGTAGATGGTCTAGCTGCCCGACCACAGACAGTAACACACCTACAAAATCTATGATGTCTATAGGCCGCGGTTGTCTCTTACCACCATGAGACCCGTGTCTTTGTTCGCTGTCTTGTCCTATAAAAATTACCCAAAAAAATTATATTCAATAATAATAAGTCTGCGGTCACGATGGCCGACCATTTATACTTCAAATAGGGAACATGCAAACTTACCTTTAAATGCACCAACCCAATACCAAGGTCGCGTAAGGAGGATATAGCACTTCCATCCAGGGTCAGGCACCTTAACCTCGGCGCTAAAACATGGAGTCGCCTCAAGCCTACTCGTTCTGCTACGACACGTAACTTTGCTTCACGTATGGTTAGTACTTCTTCATCTGTAGTAACTCCACTGTATTGTTTCTATAAACCAAAAAACTTGACTCTTGATCTCATAAAATCACTTTAAACTGTGTGTATTCAAAATGTTTCTGTAAGTGATTTAGAGAATTTTAATTATCAGTAAAGTGTTAAAAATATGAGTTTGGTATGTATAAACCTACTAAAACAAATAAGATAATTACACGCATAAAATAAGTAGTCTGTAAAACAATCGACCAAGTTCGAGTCAGACTCCCGCACGAAGGGTACCGTACTATATCCATTAACTATAAAAAAGCTAAAAATCGTGTTTTAAATATTGTATATTTTTATAGAAGAAACTCTATTTGCGATTATCCGGACTATAAAACGATAATTGCAGAACCATAACATGCGGAAGCATTTCAGACCCTGGAAACAGTTCTCAAATGGATTGAAAAACAAATAGTGCACTACTACTGTGAGTTGCTTCAATAAGAAGAAAAATAAGCGAAATCAATTGAAAATAACTAAATATTTTAACCTTTAGTACTAAATACATAATAATTATATCTATATTTTATTCATTTTCCCGCGACTTTTCACTTGTTTTTCTGACCGCCAAAACGTGTGAATCGAAAGAGAAAATTCGGTACCTATATTTTTGTTTATTTCTTTTTTTTTCAAAAAGGCAGCCAGAATTGATCTACAGAAAAGGTGTAGCTTTTGACTCAATAATGCCCAAATCTGTATGGATTCCTTAGCCACTCAACAAAAATTGAGATACCTACCTATTTAGTTGGACGCGTCGCTACTACGTGACGCGGTTTTTTTAATGAAAAGGTCCTACTACAAGAATATCATGTCACTTATGACATAACAATATATATAATAGAAGAAAGTTGCGTTAGTTATATATTTATAAATCAAGAACGGCTGAAGCGATTTGGCTAAGAATTGGTGTGGAGATAGCTTAGAACTAGGAGAAGGACATAGTTTTAGTTCCGTTCCGTTGTCATTAAATTTCGTGTGCATATCGGGTAGATCTAAGAATCGGTCAACATCTATTTTTCGTACCCCTAAGGAGGCACGAAGTTGGCTGTGACAGCTAGTTATCTATACGATAAATAAAATCGGAATGTCTGTATGTAATATTAAATTAACCTATTTTACTAAACGCATACGCGTATGTTTACAAGGTACATATACCAAGAAACAGTATTTTTTAGAATATTTGTCTGTCTCTCTGTCTGTCTGTCTGTCGCTGTGTCTGTCTGTTTGTACCCTTTAATGTCTGAAACGGCTGGACCGATTTTGACGGGACTTTACGGGACTGGTAGACAACTTATATAATGAGGAACGGCTTAGGCTACTTTACCTTAAAATTTTATTTTAGAAATGTATAAAATAAATTAATTAAATAAAAACGCGGACAAAGTCGCGGACACAGCTATTTAAAAGTAAAATTAAAATCAAGACCTTACCTGGAATTTCTTTACTTTAAAATACAAAGAAACTACCTGACCTAGCAATGTGACGTCACCAACAAGCGACCAAGGGAAAGTTTTGTCCATAATCGTCACAATTAGGCATAGAGATATTACGACATTGGTATACATGAGTGGACTTCGAAATCCACAGAACACACATTACACATTTATACATACAAACTTAACATCAAATATTTGTGCTCAACAATAGTCAATATGGCATTCACAGTACCTACGGGTCTGTAAACACTTACTCCTAATACGGTATTATAACAAGACACTTGTTCTAGTGAAAGAAACCATGTTTCTCAATTCGTCTGGTTTACGAACAGATGGGCCTATGAACATATTATTGTGTATGAAATTTTAATATTTTAATTATTTAATATTATAATTATGAAATATTAATATTAACCAGCAACCCGCCCAGGCTTCGCAAGGATATATTACTCATGTTATCGGATACTAATATCCACTATATTAAGGGATGAATTGTGACATAGTCTTGTCTCTATCTCTATCTAACCCTCTCCCCCCCCCAATTCTGTAAAATGGGTGGTGGAAATTTGTATGGAGCATTCCGCAATTTCGAAGGTAGAAAGCTAAAAATTTGTACGTGGACTATTTGTAACTAACAAAAAAAGCGTGCATCATTTTCTGTTAATCACAAATTTGCCCCCATACTCTTAAGAAGGGGTGAAATTTTCTATGTGACTTTTTGCAGTCTGCTAGGAAGGAATCTAAAAGTTAACTTAATGTACCGCGAGCGAAGTACCTATTGGGTAAAACCTAGTAGATATACATATAAACCTTAATCTTGTAATATATTAAAAACTGCATTAAAATCCGTAGTTTCAAAAATCTAAGCATACTCGTACATAAGAGCTGCTCTTATGTTTGTTGCTGCACTTTGTTTTAAGTATATTATGTAATGATGATAATAATGATGATGATACATAAATAAATAGAAAACTTTGTTTATCTTTTCAAGTGGGAACATTGTACTCATACAGTATAAAATTCGGGAAAATAAATTTGAAATAGCAAACTGAAAGATAAAACATAGTAAAATGTAGAGGAACAAATTATATTATATATTGAAGATATTTAAAAAATAGCCCCAGGTGACTTAAAAACGGCAAGGCAGAAACATCATTTTATGTTCTACAGAATTTTTACCTGTCCGTTCCCCGGCAGCGATTCACGCTGAAACTACTAAATTAATCTTGTCGAAAGTTCCATAGTAGGATAAAAGTTGCTTTTTACTTGAGGGATTTCTGTAGGAGGAGGATTAAAGGCAAAATCTAATCTTATTTATGAACGTGAAGTCTGATTCATTTTTTTTATTGGATATAACATAGTTCAAATATTGTTCCTAAGTTTTGTAGTTCAGGAATTACTGACGTTATAACTGTCATTAAAAACGCTCCAAATGACTATCATACACAGAAACCTTTGAACGTAGATATAAGTTATCTTTACAAGGAGAGCTATATAAGAATAAACAGAACCCTCGTACAGTAAAATAAGAAAAGCCTACAATCACAAGTAATTGCCAAACATGTGATTAGTTTTATTATTTTGTTGTCCGAGAAGTGCATGCTATTTTTCTGCTCGACGGCGTCACAGAAAACTGTTAACAACTGGTCATCAAAAAATGGTGGACGAAGTCGCAGGTGCAGCTATTTACAAATATATTAATCAAGTAAGATAATATTAATATTCAAGTAGAAATAAATGGTACCACAGCTGTTGCGATACTGGATTAATTAATGTATATTAATTAATTACATGTTATTAATTTGTTCTGGACATTTAAATATTAGGTATTATATCTACTCCGAAACTCAATACCTTTTTTACAATTTACTGCCCTTCGTCTATTTACTGTCGTCTATTAGTTAATGTTCTACCTGCCTGCCTTTGTGCCACATAACTTGTATTTAGAATCAACCTCAAACTTTTAGGTTATCTAGCAGTGCATGTTGCTGCTTCTTTTCAGTATAGACAGTAGCCATTACTCACAAAGCTATATGATATCAAAGCTTGAAGTTCTGGTCAGCAGTCGGGTAGCAAACATCACTGATTTCGTGGATCAATGATAAGGATTCCACATGTAGTTATACAATATATTTATAAAAAGTACCTTCACGCCTATTATCCCCGAAGAGGTAGGCAGAGGTGTGCTAGTATATCCACGACTCGTAAGTC
>DVZL01006722.1:0-11170 GCA_018236625.1 Lasaia peninsularis | reverse complement strand
CATTGGACCGTGACGTCACGTCCTGACTTTCCGTTTTCGAAATTTGCGAGGGAATTTCAAAAATACTTCTTTTAAAGTATTAATTTTATGAATAAAAACTTGAATATTGGCAAAAATATTTATGTAGGTATAATTCTTCAGCATTAAAGATTACACGTTATTTTTCTCGGCCATATCTAAATCACATGCATATTCCCTATTGAAACGCAATAAAACCATTTTAATTATCATGTCGTCTAGATGAAGGATTATGCAAATCCGACTCGCACTTGGCCTATTTTTGTGATTTTTTTATAATACATTTACAGGAGGTGAATAAATACACATCATTCAAATGGAAGCCGATACCGTTCAACAAGTTACACCCCGGGCTCCGCGCGCGCTCCACCGCCACCCAGCGCGCTTCCTACGTCCTGCACGAGCTGGCCCGCCGCTAGCCGCACACACGCTGCCCATGGTGAGCTCACACACACAACTTTACCAAAACTACAAGTGTTATCAAATGTCACTTTTTAAAAATAACACTTGATAACTCACGATATACTTTATATAATCCTAATAATGCGAAAGTGTGTTTTTTTTGTTTGAGGACTTCTAAATTTGATGTCCTTCCCAGGGTTACGAATTACATATATCATCTTAATTTGGATTTGTTATTAGCGTATTCTGGACAAATAATAATTTAAAGTATATACAATTTTAAAATGTACAAATGAATCTTGTTCAGAGATATTATAGATAGAACAGAGACGGTTCCAAGCTTAAGTTCCAACTGTTCTCTGGTTAAACGAAAAGAAAATGGCGGCTACCTTAGTAGAGGAAGAGAAGACAGGGTATCGCCGTTAAGCTAAAAGTACTACATATTCTATATTTTTTATCGTTGGCGCTTGGTGAAACTTCCACATATTCATATTTTAAATGAAAAACACTTGTACTATATCACAGACCACTTATAATTGTAAAATTTTTGCTGCAAGTTTCAGCGAAACGGTATGTGTGTTAATTGAAAGTAGGTACTACCGCAATCTTATTACTCTTCCTAATTCCGCGTTTTCACGTATAGCCAGTTGTATGTCCCCACTACTCTAAATATCATTACCTCTTAACATTCAATCGGATCCAATGATTATAATAAATTGTTTCAGGTACCAACTTCAGTACGCTATTTCAAACTTAATCCATGCAAGTTTAAAGTAGCGACGTTCTAAAATTATATCACAGTGCTAAAATTGGAAAGCACTGACATGGGATCGTAAACGTTCAAAAAGCGCTGATATTGTTCAAGTTAACTTCAAATTGTTAACAGAGCTACTAACAGTGGCTTACAAAAATTGTTTCGGCTCTTAGAAAAAGGCTATTGCACTTTGGCGTCTTTTCCTTAACAAAAATGTAAGATTACCGCAAATACAACACGCATTGTATTAGCCCATCACTAAAATTTGATCAGTGCTTGTTATATAATGTAATATAACATTCAATATAGCTTGTTATTGATGAGCTAAATTACTTCATGCTTGTTAAAGGTTGTATCTTGGTTTTGCAAAATCTCAAGACAAAGACCGTTTTGGCTCACCACGAGGCTCCATTTAATAAAGGTTACAGTGTTACTAAAACGGAAACGATTGTAACATTAATCTTTTTGTATTTTTAATACATCTCAAACTTCCCCTTCTTTATATACTCGTATTATTATTGTCGCTTTTTTAAATAAAGCGTTATGGATGCCTATGATGTTAAAATACCAGTTTCGCCATATCTTTTCTTCTTGTAGCATACAGTGATTTAAATTGTATGCTCTTGCGTAATTGACTAATAAATCTTGAAACTTAAACTTTGCATTGTAATAAAATATATATTTCCATAAGTGGGCACTTAGACAATGGTAATTGTTAATGTTTTGGTTGTATAATGGAATGTGTGTACTTTTTTGACTATCCACAAAAAAATCACAGTCTAATTATAATTAATTATTTATCCTATCTCAAATGTTATTAAAATATAATAAAAATCGTATTCATATTACACCAATAAAGTATTTTATTTAAGATAGGTCGATATTTAGTAACACAAGAATTTTACACGATTCGCAAAGGGGACTGACTCGTTCTATTATGATTTCAACATTAACAATTTACCAACATATCTCTTATTGAGTTCTAATATAATTTCATAAATACGAAAACTTAAGCACTACTTTTTAATAGATCTGAGTATATGCATGCGAAGCTACAAAATATATACCAAAAATCAGTTTTGTTATGCAAGGAGAGTATTCGTACAGCTAATAAAATAGTTTCAAAATAAATATTACAAGCAAATCTATACTTGGCTTTTGGACATTACAGTATTTTTTTACTAAACGATTGCACTAGACTTCACTTTTAGAATTTATTCTGTTTTCGCTATAGATTTCTGAATAAGAAAGTCAAGTATTTAATAATAATCATTTCACAATATTTAGTTTAGACTGCGCGTTTTTAAATGTCATTTTGCTTCCACATAAAAACTTAGAAACATTATAAAACATATTTAACTTATAAGCTTTATTTTACTTATGAAATGTTTGTTGTAATATTAAATGTAACAAAGTATTATAAAATATAAATTGATACTATAACCTAAATATAATTGATAAAATGTTACATCATTAAACTATGACTCATGCGTATGATGCGTAATTACAAAATGGTAACATAACATTATAACTATTATATAAACTAGTGTTACATAATATATAATGAGTAACAAATTTTAACGAAGTTTTGCCAGAGTTGTTATCGTGTTTTAAAATATTTACTAAATTGTGGAAGCACAATGAAATTTTTTTGTCATAGTTTTAATTACTAAACAAATTATTATATCAGTTGTTAGCTAATTCGTTACATATTGTAAAATTTTACAACTGAACTGATTTTCCGTATTTTAAAAATAAGTAGTGTAATGTCTGCTGCTTTCGAATTTTACTTTCTCTCTCTTAATCTGACGAATATTCTCCAATATAATTAAAAAAAAGGAAAAGACGATTTTCGATATAATTCTTTTTAGGTATAAGATTTAGCTATAAGAATAAAAAAAATCTCCCTTAAAACACAGGATTATTCAAGTATGCTTTTTGGTACATATTTAAACGAAAATAATGTGTATGTCAAAAGTCAAATAACTCTCTGTCAAGCTTGTAGAAAAATATATAAATTCGTATATTATTAAGACAAAAAACCTACATACTTCAAAGTAATATTTAATTTACGGGACTAAGGTTACATCCAAATCAAAATAAGTCATTAACATAACTGTGTTGATATTCGAGTCGTGGCTAGTATTACAATTTAAACATACTATGTCAATAAGCATGTTTGAGTATTCCTATATAAAAAAATCGTATTAAAAATTGAAGTATCTAATATTTTTTCGACAACGGATACTATGGGCCTAATTTCCTCGAATATTTTTTTTATTGTATTTTCCAATACTGATGCGATGCGACGTAGCAAAAGTTCCTTTTGTAGAATATAAAATATTAAAATCATAAGAGATATTTTACATGTAACACAATATCTCCTATTGTGTTACTTCACATGCTTGTAAATAGCTTGAAGTATATTTCAGATATAAATTTTATCAACTAAACACAGTACCTTAACACAATTTTAGTTATAGTTTACGTCAATTTTCAACTAACGGAATTTTTTACTCCAAATGTATTATCTGTATTCATTCACATGGTTACAACAACATTATCGAAAAATATTATAAACATCACAAAGTAATCTACAAGATTAAACAGAATATTAACATTTTAAAATATGAAAACATATATAAAATTTTAAGGCTTTACATTATATGTAAATGTTTGTATTGATGAACCGTAGAAAGCAAGAGTTTTATCACAATTAAAATACAAAAAAATAATTGAATATTTATAAATGTCATGGATATGAATACAGATAAAAATGTATAGAAAAATTCTAATTTTATGATATGTATAGGTAATATTGAGAAAGGCCGAAATATATGTTTACTGGCAACATCTCTCAAAAACACGAATTTATCGCGTAGTTAATTCCAGTTGAAAATTTCGAAGAAATTTCTCGCACGCCAAAATCGCTTAGTATCGAGTCGCAGAATATATATTAAAGACATGCGATTCTTTTAACGTGTTCGTCTTACGCAGGATAGTTATTAAATACGTTTCTTAATAAATGTATATAATTATAAATTGATCCTCGATTTATAATTTTGGAAATGTTAAAAGAAAAAGATACTGAGACCTAAACACAAAGTTCTAAAAGGTATTGTTTTTTGAAGTGGAAATATTTTTTTTAATCAATTTTCCTCTATAAATCCATTATTCGCAATTAAGAACATTTTTTAAAGATTATTTTAAATTCATATTGTTTCTAGACTGTTATTTATACTGACTGTCAGCCCCGCATCTATGGGGCAGTAAAAAATCTAAAATAAGGGTTCATAACACAGCTCAAATCAATCGAACAAAAAAATAAAATAATTTATTTTAAACTATATTTAATAAACACGTAATTTGACAGATACAATAACTACAATGTATATAAATATTACAAAGAAGACAATATGAAATTTAGTTAATTACAATATAACACATGATTGAAAAAGAAAAAGTAAAAATCTTAATATGTATTATATAAAATTGAGTTTGAATTTTAATACGTTATTATTAATTAAAGTTATTTTTACACATTCTTAAAAAAAGTCTAAAAGTTTAAATTAAATATAAGCTATACATATTTACTCGTTATATCTTTAAGATCCGACGGTAAATAATTAAGAAAATTACTTTGTATTGTGTATTTTACTTTATTAATTTTTGAAAATAACTCGAAAAATAAAATGAAGATATGTATACGTCAGGCGACGTATATAGTACAACGTCAGTAGAATTGTCGTCCTTGTATAAAAATGTGATTATTTTTTGTTTATACAACAATAGATTCTGTAGATATTAATAAATAAAAACATATCTCAACGTTTTTGAAATAAGAAATAATTTTACAAGTAATACTCACCTGCGTAAGATTGTATTTTTTGTGAATAGATATAAAATACCTCTAAATAAAGTAAACAACGGGAATCGAATAGCGACATTTGGCGTGATATATGCCCAAGGCGTATGATAAACATCTAGTCACCATGTGAGAAATTGTATATAGATCAAAATCATAGTGAAACATAGATAGTAGGACACTTCCATATCATCAATCAATCGTGTGCTTGTTTGTGTGCTACAAGTTACCATTACGGTACACTAGGAAAACATAGACAACAGATATATACTTTGTTATTATGACAATCTGTAAACATACCAACCACAGAAAAAAAGCAAATTATAAGAAGTCATCCATAAATAATTATAGGTTTAGAGCAAAATTGGATGCGAAATGTTATACTTTGTAATAAATAAAATGTTATAAAGCACATATTGGTTGAAAAGCTTATATGTATTTTAACCAAAAGCAACACCACTACGCAAAGCGATGTTACATACTATATATTGTAGGATTTTTGTATAAAGTTAGCCTACTATCTGTTTTTACTGTGTCAAAATTGTATTGCACAAATGTGAAGTATTACATGATACATATTATAATTTATATCAATTCTATAGCTTTAAGAGAAAAATCTCGTCACTGTATAAAATACAGTTTATTTATATGTGCCACTTCACTAATGCAAGAATGCTAGTGTTTTTAGAAAACTCAAATATATAATTAGATTTAAGTACGAAGTATAAATAAATTGACTTAAAATCGCAGCGTTTATAAAACAATGTATATTCAACTTAATACAGAAAAATGTAGTTAGCAAATTAATTTTGAACTGTGTGACGATAATTAGACGAAATCGACAAATGATATATAATGTACTGAAATTTACAAAGCCGATTACATAAGCAATACCTCCGTCCTCAGCACTCACAAGTATGTCGGCTTTTAGAAATGTATCTAAAGTAACCAAATATCATTGTCACGCACAAAATTGTGATTTAAATCCAAATATAATCCAAGCATGCCTTTAAATATAGTGTACAAAATGTTTAAAATATTTAAAAATACCTTCGAATACAAAAATATCTCGTTAGAGGATATAATCGACATCTACTAGGCCAATCTAAATGTAATGAATTAGGCTTCAATTAGGCTATTTACGTCGGCCGCGTTAAAATGCGATGCTCGCTCATTGACTTTTACCTATTGTTTTTTTGTATAAAATGCGGTGACCGCGATAAAACAAATACTTTTGCGACGAACACTATATGTGTGCGAGTGAGAGGGAATTAAAGAGCAAAAGAGATGAACAATATCTAGTAAATCGGAGTCAATGACCGAATTTCTTCTTGTTAACGCGACCTTGGTAGTATTAAGTACTTTGTTAGTAGAATAAACGTACTATGATAAAATATATTAAATTATTTCCTTCAAAATATTTTTTAATACATTTATAAAAGTTCGATGCGAAGAACATATTATGTAAGGCAACGAAGAGACTTACCAACAAACATTCCCTGAGACTGAGAACATAGAAGAGGCTTAGATCAAATAAGAACAATATAAATAATTGTAAGAAAAATTTAGATGAGGCAAAATATAGTCTTTTTTTATTAAAAATACGAGCTGTGATTTAGGCAGCATAATGCCTTAAAATGTATATACTGTGAATTCTTAAATAAATAATGATTAATTTTTCAATTGTACATATTTATATTGACTCAAAACTATGTACAGTGCTATATATTTTGCCTCGTCGAAATTCGTAACAACTGATATTATATTTAATGTGATACAAATGTCAACCGTATTATTATAAGAGCATTAACATCATTCCCGCCTCTAAATTTTATTGTGTCTGTCCTATTATTGCCCCTGTCAAATTAAGTTCAGTTTTTGCCAATAGCCTGATTTCAAATATGTATTTAATAAATCTTATAATATGTCGAATGAGTTTATGCATACTAATTACCTGCCAAACATATAGATATATATATTTTTTTGCATAACATTTCCTGCTAAATGTTCATATAAATAGCAACAGAAATTATACAAAAGCGATACTCTGATGGACTCATGTTAGACTGAGTTAATTAGAAGAGAACAATCTCTCTTATAGAAAGAGAGACTTGATATAATTTTAAGCAACCATTAACAAATTACAACAACATTTTGCAAATTAAATTGCTCTTTATCACGTTGTCACAAGGATTCTTATGCATTGTCTTTGTAAGTATTAGTTTTTTTTTATTGTACCTATGTCAACTTTGTGATATTTTTCAACGTAGATACAGGATCATTGATACAAGCGACTAGTTATAAGTTTATTTATAAAAATTGCAACTAAATACGTAAAGAATACCTGTTGAACTGTTTTGTGTATGAAAAAAACATGCTATTGGCAAATACGTCGGTACTAAACCATACTGCTTTAATATATCTGGTCATAGTAAAATTGTACGCAAAAACACGCCAAAGAAATTAACGCGTACAATAAGGGCATTTTGTAATAGGACAGAAACTTAACCACCAAGACTTCAAAAGGCTGTGAACCAACATTAATTCGGTTTGGTAAAAACTTACTTAGACTTGGTAAATTTAGTTGACACTAATCCTTAAAATGTTTATCTTCTAACGATGTTATTAAACTGGTTGTATCGGTAATTAATAGAAAAACTTGTACCATTTTTAAAGCATTTTATAGACAATCATGTGTCAAGATTTATCACAGTCAAAAAATTCCAGGTAACTTAAAAAATGTTTGACAAACCTATTCATAGTGGCCATAGATAATAAATTCAATCAATTATGTAACAAGTTCTGATTTATAATAAAACCAGTTTGTTACGCATTTTTGAAATCTTGCACTATAATATATTTCTTACAAATAACTTATAGAAATGTTATAATATTAAACTAAAATAATCAATATTAGTCGAAATCGTTAAGATATAGGATCTAAAAAATGTACACTACAACTTCATTTACCGAGTCGAAAGGGCATGCAATTTGTAATTTCTATTCAGTTGAGCTTTTAATAAGAATATAAATAAAATAGCATGCCTGTGTCATTATATACGCATTGTTATTTGTTATTGGATCTTGCACAAAAAACAATCGTGAAATATTTCTTTCTACTTGGTTCCACATATTGGACGGCTTTTACGAAGACTTTACTTACGTGAAATGATCAAAAGAAAACTTTGCTTGTAAATATCAAAAACAATTTTAAAGAGAACTTCATTATTTTGTATCCGACTGAAGTTTATTTTGTGGCCATTTAAGAAGCTCGATGTAAGAAAGAACCTCAAATGTCATTTATTATTATGAATATTACTGCCAATGTTACCAGAAATAAAATTTGTGGCTGAAGTAGGGGCGAACAAAATATTCAGTCGGCTATTAAAATCTTCCTGTCCGAATTTTGGAGTCAATGTAGAATACTGTGTAGGAACTAATTTGTAGTAGATGCCAAACCGAATTGCCTAGAATTTAGACCAAAATTGTTGTACTTACCCATCTAGTGATAAAAAAGGGAATGTGAAGGAGTGTTAGGGACAAAGTGTTTAACACCTGTTACCAATGTTTGTAATGAATATAATCAAAATGGGCAGAGTTTTAACGTACCGATGGGGCAAATAGTGACCTTCACTATGAATTTCAATGATTTTTAATGGGATTTCAGAATTGCATGCAATGCACTGCATTTTACACAGATACAGAAGTTTCACTGCAGTTATTTCGCATCGTTAAGCGAACCTGCAGTAAGAAACTGAAAAAAAAAACTGCGACATAAGTTTCGCCGATGTTCTGCTACCTACCGCAATAACTACTCCTACTACATGCGAAAACATCGGTTTTAACATCAGTAATTCCGGATCTTATAAAGATTTTTACTATCTCTAATGAATAATAATTTTATTATTAAATAAATGAAGACAAACAAAATTATATAAGGAATTTTTTTACAAATTGTAAAATTTTCAAATCGGTGTATATTATTATAGAAAGTTGTTGATGTTAACAAACATGATGCATTTCATTTTCTGTCAAGACATTGATCTGTGAACAAGCAAAGATCTGTTTCAATTTACAAAAAAAAACTGTAAAGAAAGGTTGTCAATTGTAATATTGCAGTTAATATGTGCTATGATGACCTCATTTGGCCTACAAAACTCTACCTATTAGGATTCCTGGTTGAAGGGGTCACTCTCATTTTTTTCTAAGTAATTTGTATGTAACAAAAACTTCAATGAGAGTTGCCCCATAACGAAGTAGTTTTGGAGAATCCATCTTTGTTTTAAAGAAGTGTTTATATAATAATTTCGAAAAATTAAAATGATATGTATGTGCGTTAAATTTTTGTAATAATTCTTCTGGTAAATTTATTTCTTTTGTTGAATATTATAGAATATGCTTTTCTAATTATCATGACTAGGGTTCTTATGACAAAAATGGAATTGGCACGAGTTTAAATGTTACACATGAATGTTAGATCTACATAGTTTAAACATTACGAAAAAATCTTCCAACCAAATCGAAGTACTCGATTATTGAGATATTTATGTTTTTTTTTAATTTGCTGACATCTAGTTAACTTGGGTCGTAACTTGTCTTTTTGTGTATTATTCGCCTTTTTTCTTAATTCAATATAATTCTTCGTTATATCTTTAATATTGTAATTCTTCTTCTTCATTCATATTCTGTTTCCTATTTTCAAATTTCCTTGATATTTGCTCAATGCCAAAAAAACTTTTATATAATAGAGCAACGAGTTTTCAGAATTTATGTCATCATCAATAAATCGTTTAATTAATTGTATTATATTCGGTGCCACATGTCTTAAAGGCATTTTTAATAGGACCCTAGATATTAACAGGTTTAATATTGATGTACCTACAATCCCTTTGCCTTCGCTTGTATGTTATAGCTGTAAAATTTATGTCAGTTTAATAATATTGGATGTTAAATTTTATGGTATAGATAAGCTGACGAGAATTAACAGTTTTGTTATTTCCAAGTAACATTATATTTTAAATGAATGACAGATAAAAATAATTTTATTGTCAGAAATGTTATTTTATCTTTTCATTAAATTTTATCTATCGTTATTTTACGAATAACTTGTAAAAGTAAAATTGTTGATTTTTTCAATCTTTCTCTTTCTTTATTAAAATAAGTCTTTAAAGTAACTACTTATAAGTGATTTATTATAATTGATATAACTACTACAATCCAAAAA
Organism: Lasaia peninsularis; assembly: GCA_018236625.1. Classification (NCBI taxonomy): domain Eukaryota; kingdom Metazoa; phylum Arthropoda; class Insecta; order Lepidoptera; family Riodinidae; genus Lasaia; species Lasaia peninsularis. The sequence goes on along the minus strand of DVZL01006722.1, from coordinate 907 downwards.
ATTATATAATATCTAATTTGTCTATCAATTTTTGTAATAGAGATGTACCTAATTAGGAGTTCTTCAATGTAAAATAATAGACCCTTTTCTGTTTGAAACCTCTCGGAGAGATTTTATTGCAGATGACGAGTATTTAACATTTCTAATTATTAAAAATTCAATACGTAATTCAATTCAAACCCTGGTACGTGTGGATTTAAAGTCGTTAAAAACTCTGTAATTCGTCTTTGAATCCCAGGGAGTTCAAATTCTAAATGCGAATAAGCGAATCTTATTCTATTAATAAAAAATAATACCCAGATTTTACTGGTAGTTTTCATTAAATCATAGTCTGTATCTACAAGTATGATATTATGAACAAGAAAGGCTTTAATCACCTTAACACGCAGTAAATTACTTGGTTATAAGCAATTGCTCGCTGCTCAGTCATTTACAAAATATTTTAATACCAATCTCTAAAACATTAATTTTTTAAATACTTATTCGAAATCAGGTAAGATTTTGTCTCAGACTGGTTAAGTATTTTTTACAAAAAATGTGTCTTGTTTAATAAATTATCAATTGAAACTCCTATTAGGTATACATTCTGTCGAGTTTGAAATTTAATCTGTTATAAACTGTATTTTCAATATATAATAATTGTATGTATTTCGTCACTAATAAATGTATGTAGAAATCAACTGGTTTTTTAATTAATCTCTATATGAAAAGACACTCATAAAAATATTCGTAATTTCTGCTTAAAGAATCGTTTTTTTCATTCTAACATTAATCCCGGTTGATCTTCACATTTGAGCAGTGGATCCAGGGTCCGCTTTACGACTTTTACTTCGTAAGAGGCGAGCACAGGGTCTATTGTCACCAACACCGTGATATTAACTAGGTGGTAGAGTGCTGTGCAGCAACT
>DVZL01006721.1:0-11171 GCA_018236625.1 Lasaia peninsularis | reverse complement strand
AACAAATGTTTACTACTATTTGTTAACATTTTTAAACAGCAGTGTGGCAGCATCCTAAATATTATTGTTTGTAATACATAAGCCAATGTTCATTATTTGCAATTGATTTTTGTTATGGGTTTTTAAGACAAATGCATGCTAAATAGGTATTTTACATCATGAATGAATGAATGAATTCTTGATTGTTTACAAACTTACAAGTAAATATAATGTACTTACTATCAGCGACATAGATTACTTTGTAATACGTGAAAATCAAGCAAAGAAATCTCTAAGCAAAAACTATTTTTTAAAAATTGAACCTTTTACGTCTAATATGTCTTAAGTCTATCTATCTAGTACGACTTCGTATTCGTTTGTGTTAATTATATTATTTTATACATTTCTAAAGTAAAATACTAAAATAAAAAGAGCTTAAGCTGTGAACCATCAAATGTCTGCCAGTGAAATTCTCGTCAAAATCGGTCCAGCCGTTTCAGAGATTAGCGGGTACAAACAGACAGACAATTATTCAAAAAATACTAATTTTGTACATGTACCTTGTAAACATACATATGTATTTAGTACAAAAGCGGTTATTTTAAAATTATGTACAGACACCCTAATTTTATTTATTTGTATAGATAAATATATTATTTTATTTTTAAGTGAACCTTGCGGTCAATAAAATCACAAATCTTTGGTATAGTAAAGCTAGATCTTCGCGATTATAAACTGTAAATTTAAATTAAATAAAAAATGTTTCTAGAATTAAGATACGGTGAAATTTCACAAAAGATATTTTTTATAGTCAAGCCTAAATACACACTAAAAATCTCACCTGAGTTTTGAGGACGGTGGAAGGAGTTGAGAAAAATCTCACCAATGGGACCGTAATCCGAATACAAAAATACCTAATATTATTTATGGACACCCCGTGATAATGTAGTTTCACTAAGTGCCTGGAATTGAATATAGTCATCACTAGAATGTTGTAACATGACTAAAGTTTTGATGTTATAGTAATTGGTCAACCCACGCAGCACTCGTGCCACCTACTGGTTAAAGTAATTCATAGTTGTGTTCTACGTTATTATGGTTAATAATATTTGCAATGTTAATAAATATGTTCTTAATCTGTGGAAATTCATCTAAAACATCATTATTTGAAAGCAATAAAAATGCAAAAAAAAGCAAAAAAGTGAAAAATTTTTTTTTGATTTTTTGTGTCTCGAAAAGTGTTTTCAAAAAATTTGTTCACAATTGCAATAAAATTTACACGGAACCGTATGTAGATTACTGAAAAATAATGATTTCATCTTATTTTAAAACTACAATTATTCCATAACCGGCGTATTTGTATCAAAAGAATAATGGATGTGGAGGAAGCTAGGTTAAGTATGTAGGGATCGTGACACTTGGCACTTTAATACACTCTGCCTTACGAGCAAGGGATCTGGCGTTAATATATATATGTATAAACAAATCTTGTATTAAATACTTCTGTCATTGAATAATATGACTAACCAATAGCTGTTGTTCCTACTATTAATATTATAAATGCGAAAGTAACTCTGTCTGTCTGTTACGCTTTCACGCCTAAACCGTTAACCGATTTTGATGAAATTTTCGATATATAGTTGACCCTGATGAAAAACATACGTTACTTTTAATTTACTACATTAAAAAGAGGGAATGTTTTTAAGAAATAAATATTATAAGTCGGAAAAATTTCTGCCCTTATAGTCGTGTTATTAAAATAATACACGCAGACAAAGCTAGTAACATTATAAATTCAATAATTTGTACATATTTGTTCCGCTTTCACGTCAAAACCTTAGACCTTTTGGAAGTACTTCGGTATCTTGATATCCTTACGGGCTCTTGAAGGTGAACCGAATAACTTTAAAATGTGGTTAAATCCGCGGACAATAGTTAATAAATATTTTTTTATTTAAAAATTTATTTAAATATACATAAAACTGAATAAATACAAAATAAAATGCACAAAAGGCGAACTTATTAGGAATAAGTAAGTAAGTAAGTATACCGAAATTTTGTCCAGCCAACCCAAAATGACATTACGTTGTGATTGAAAAAAGGGGGAAAAATGTGAAAAGAGCCATATAATCATATTATGTGTAGTTGTGTGCCAAAGTGTACCAGGTGTTGTACCCACATAGCTGAGTGTTGGGGAGATTGTACGGTAATTTGCTATGTAACACACGTCGTGGTACGTGGAGGTTGACCCCCGCAACCTCACGATCTGATGAATTTCTGCTAACCACTTTGAAACACGATAATCTTCTGTGGAAACGAGCGGCAGTGTTGCCAGATGTACGAAAAAATTCGTACATGTGCGAGATTTATAAAAGACGATTTTTTTTATTGTACAATATAACAAAACAATCACTTAAAGATATTACAGTATAAAGGTTGAGCTTATCTCCTACAAAAGAGATTTCTACCAGCTGACTCGTAAAAAAATTAAAAAAACACAGAAAAAGTGGATCATTAAACTTGACTAAAATTAAACAATTAAACACAAAACTAACGTTTGCACAAATATTATATAGAATAAAATATACATATACATTATACATACACAAATAAGGTAAATTAGTGCATTCAGTTAACGCACTTTAACAGTAAATTGCACTTTAACTGTCGCTGTATCCTCTGTATTTCTTTTTATAGAATTATATAAACTATACAATTATATAACAAGCTATAAAGAAAGCCTCACATCTCACGTTTGTCAGCCTTGACTACATCCCGGACAACAAATACGAGTTACCTATTTTTACACAATTATTTTCCTCTCTGACAACCCTGACGAGGCATCATTGCAAATTTGACGTTAGTTTTGTTATGCAATACGAAAACAATGTAGAAATACAAATTATAAAAAAGCATTACGTTATAGCGGTACGTCAATATTTTGATGGATAACACTATTATTTTTTATCTGTTGTCTGTGGCTCTGCCCGCGTATAATGACACTGTCAATTACCTAATAGGCTTACTTAAAATCATTTTTCGATACAAAATTTTATTATCTGTGACGTTAAAATCGTGTAAGAGCAAATTTTATAATAAACTGTCTTTCTGTTCTATCTAAGTAACCTAATTTAAATATATATTTTATCTTTTATTATATATTTCCCGCGGCTTTAAAGTGATTGAGCAAAAATAACGGGAATACTCGTTGATATGAGATTAAATCTACAGGCGACGTCTATTTCTTACCATCAGAAAATCCGTCTCCTTCTTTGCCTTCCAATATTATAAAAAAAGAAAAAACTTATAAAAAATATCTTCACGCACATATCACAGAAGGTGTGTGCACCCACGATTAGCCGACGATATTAGGTCCCATGAAGTGAAAGATGGCGATTTGTTGCCATATTCGTCACAAATCCAATCTTAGGAAACCTTACATAAACTGAAAAAACTCTTGGGACAAGTTGACCTACACGAAAATAAAACCACTTCGGCACCTCGTGCGTTAAATTCTGACACCGGCTACCGTCCTCAGAGGCTATGAGTTTAGCCATTCGATCATATTAAATCCTCCTATCCCAATAGAGTCGCTGTATCAGTGTCGCGCCTTGAGCCTTTTCGCTTTGAACTCTACTAAAAGGCTCTACTACTAGTATGACCGACTGCACTAGTTGAATAATCCAATAATCTAAAAAAGCAAGTAGAATGTCGCATAACATCGTGAAATTCCATTTCATAACGTAGTGAAATGCGATGATAATGTATCACTGGTGACAGATATATCGCGTATCTAGTGCGATAAAGTCGTAAGACGATTCAATATTTCCATCATAATGTATGACAACAGAAACAGTGTGGTGACGGGATCGATAAATATTGTTGTCGGTAATAATTTATACTGCTTGACCCTTTCGTGAAAGATGCGTCTGCGTTCGGATACTTGGAATACTTGAAGTGTTGTACGTTCCAAGCATTTGAACCAAAAAGTTTCCCTTTTAATATTTCGTACTGCAAATTATTGTAATTTCCATCAGAGCAACAGTATTTCCGTAAACATATAATTCGACCGTCCACGATTCTTGTATATTTTTTATTTTTCACATTAATTTACTTTTGTGACTATCATTAAGTCTTAAAGTAATTAAAACATTTTTTTACCTAATTTCTTATATTTAAGAAAAATGGGACCATTTGTATTCAATTTTATAGCAATATAAAGATAGTACTGTGTTTTGCAATAACATTGGAAAGCAGTGTGGAGAAACATGCATAATTTGACTCATGAGAATGGCGAAAGTTTACCTACAATGAATATGTTTTGTATCTATTCATCGAATGTACCCTTCACTCTTGCACATCACTATTGTTACAGTTTTAACCATGATGCTAAAGGTACCATCTGGAGATTATACTCCTAAGAAAGAGTCCGCAATATTAAACATCATTCTCATTTTCATAGGGCCGCCTATCTCACTCACAAGGCTGCTTTGTTTTGATTTTGTCAACTCCACGAAACTCGCAGTACCTTAAGCTTCATGGTATTATTTAATAGTTATTAAGTTTTTTGACACAATCAATTTTTTTTGACATTTGACACAAAAATTGTTAATTTTTCTCCACTTTCCATAAGAAAAACTTTGTTTTTCTTTGCCCCGGTGCCCTAGTTGTGCGCATTTCGGACTTTTTGGTAGTCTTAAGTTTGAAATCCGCCTTGTACCAATAAGTTCTTTTAACATAAGTATACATCTTTTGGGTGCTCTCTCGATGAAGGAAAACTTCGTGAGAAAACTTGTGATTTGTGCCCAATATGGCGGCGGACTTGCCACCTGTCACATCATGGGGCTTAATATTGTCTGCTAATCGTTAGTGCATTTGTTCCTCTGCTTACCCTTTCGGGGATATAGACATGACGAAATTTTTATTTGTCAATTTTTTACCATAGACAGGAATAAAACCCGGATATATATTATATGTCCCTGAGTCGGTAGCTAGTATTATCTTCCACCTATAAAATCTATTGTAACTATTATTCTACTGTATGTCTTTTGCACTTTCACGCCTAAACCACATTTAGTATAGAGAGTTGACCTTGAGGATGAACATAGGCATCTTTTTAACCGACTACATTAAAAAGAGGGTATGTTTTTACGCAATAAGTCGGAAAAACTTCTGCCCTTTGAAAGTTTTCTGTGTTATCAAAATAATTAACGCGGACGAAGCCGCGGGCGGAAAGCTAGTCAGAAATAATTTCAGATATCTCCTTCTAAAAGCCTGCCATTGAAGTAACTCAGTCAAGTCGTGACTCTTGAGCATTAGACTAATCATGACTTAGTATCTCAAAGATAATATCTATCTATTGTTTATTAATTACATTTTGTTTGTTGCAGGTATGTTTCACAATTGTTCCACATTTCCAAAGGGTGAGTTGACATTCTTGTGTTCTTATATACATAAAACAATGCGTTCACTGTTTTGCAATTGCGTAAAACCATGGGCCATGTTAAAAGGTAACCTCAATTTTTAAAAATGGCGGCTGACTGCGACTTTGCCTATGTAGAAATATTATACGTTTTTATTGGCATAGCGTTCTACTAATTTTCGATGCTATTATATATTATGTGCCCGCGGTTTTGTCGGCGTTTGAATCTAACTAAATAATAGCCTAAGTCATACTCGGTTCAGCCGTTTTAGAGATTAGCGGGAACAGCTTACATACAAAAAGTCTAAAAGATATTATTTTATTATAAGTAACTTGTAACATACATATTATATGCATTTAGTAGAAGGCTGTTATTTTAATAACACACATACAGACACATCAACTTCATTTATTTGTATCGATAAGGCAAAAGTCGTTGACTGATTAACGCACAGCTCCTTAGTATTAGAAACTTGAAATTTCATGAACGTATTACTTTTATAACACAAGCATTCACTAAGTAAGTATTTTTCAAAATTCGACTCCTATGGTAGTGAAATGTGAAATAAATGTTTGTATGAGCTAAATAACTTCAATACGCGGGCGTAACAATAACTAGTTTTGATGAAGGGCTTCCCAGTTCGAGCAAATTTGCGTGATCAAAGTAGGTGGTGACTGACAGTCAAAGATACACTTTAGTCGCTATTTCCCAAGTGTTCGCGTATGTCGTGTTCCGGTTTGGACGGTGTATTAATAAAGAATACTCTTGTTTTTTCTATTGGATGTAGAGAATCTGTATCTTCTACTTATTATTGTAAATAGTGGATAAGAAGAGACACGGTGTAACTAGGATACCACGGCTTGCACCACAAGTGCCGGTGCACACGCGTCACGAGTGATCGACGACGCGTTGTTCCGTGACGCCCCGTGACACCGTATCGATCCGATCCGTACGATTGCACACGTTTGTGTCCCGTGCGCTAAACCAAAAACCGTTAAGTGCTTATTTGCCAAGTGCTTTTCGTGCTTGAAGGTTGTAAAGTGTGATATATTACTAACCAAATATATATACAGTGTTAGTTATCATATTACTCCGAAACGGCTAAACCGATATTGATGAAATTGTAAGCACACTTGGTAATTATGAGAATAGGGTATCTATTTTTCAGGGCGAAAAAGTTCCTCGGAAACAGCTACTGTTTTTGTAATAAACTTCCCGGTCATATTTTATGTTATATAGTGCCAAATAGCTTTTTATTATGAGATGTCGCTATGAATTATAGCATTTTGTATTCTATTTGGGCAAAAAGCTTATTATTATAAGATGTCGCCATAAAATTATAGTGATTACGCGACGTATTCGCAACAAGAGTAATCGACGATGCGTTTATCGGATTCGTCGGATTGCACACGTTTTGTGTTTCATGCTTATACCACAAAACCGTTAAGTGGTTATGTACCAACTTCGATCTTGCTTGGGGCTTTAAAAGATCAGACGTCCTAGCATGAACGATTTTCGATATCGACGACGTGACACTATTCGTTATTAAATACAACTAAAAATAAAATAACAATGAATAAATAAATATCGTCACGCTCAATCCAAGGCAACGTTATTTTTTTTAGATAAAATGAAAAAACTCCTAGAATAAAAATCGAACACTAGACTTTGTGCGTCAAAATCGGACATCGACTACGCTCGACCAGAGACGCGATATTCGTTTATTCGAGACGTATCCTACTCGAATTAAAGCTGTATTGAAATGTAATTGATTTTTAGCTTTATTAGCTCGTTGAATGTGGTATAACGATACTGCTGTCTCCTGTTAAGACCGTTAGCCGCGCTTTTTCCCGGGTTCAATTCCCAGGTACGACAGCTTTTCTTAAATGTTTTATAGATTTTTCTGAGTAAGCATTACTTTGCCCGGGATTGAAATGTGTCCGAAATGACGATATCCTTGTCACCTATCACATCAGGACCCTAGTATCTTGGATAATACTGGGCTTTCGAGTCGTGGATATATTAGCACACCTCTGCCTAACCCTTTGTGGATAATAGGCATGAAGGTACTTGAAAACAGTTTTTCTCTTAAAATACAATGACGTCTTCAAATCTCATAAAACGTATAACTTAGCATTACGCCCAATCATAAATGTTAGTCGATAATAGGGAGAAACGTTCGTGCTAGTACCTCTGAAGTCAAATATGCATTTAATTACTGTTTGTTAAAACTAGTCGTATTGTAGGTACAGTGAAAGCTGTAATAAGTTAGTTAATCTTTGACTTTTACTGAGATTCTCACCATCAGAATATAAATTGGTGAAGCTTATCCTTTAACTAAGCTACACATATGATTATTGCGATTTATACGAATCCAAAGATCTTGAGACCAAAATCGGCCAATCTTTTTCGTGTTATCTCCTGCTGTTATCATTCTCGTCAAAACTCGGTTTGGCTCAGTTTAACTGCTTGGAGGAAAAGTTGGCCCGTATTCGTCAAAGTAATCGTGACCTTATCATCGTCGCCAAAACTCGGTTTGGCTCAGTTTAACTGCTTGGCGGAAAAGTTGGCACGTATTTGTCAAAGTGATCCGGATCTTATCATTGTCTCCTAACTTTAACTGTTTGGTTGAAAAACAGTTAGCTATATTAGAGGGTATCCAAAAGAAGCCGCCTAACTTGGTTTACGAAAACTGACAATGTGCGCAACATAATATGCCTACGTAAAATGTCGTGGAACAAGACGGGTGTAATAATGAATTTAGTATTGTAAAGGGGGGTGGTATATTTGTAGCTTTTTCGTTGGTATAAGATATACAGGGAACTGAAGACACCTTTAAAATTATTATGTAAAAATAATACGATTTGTTAGATGCACTTTTATTCCAAATCCTTCTTTCTTAAATATCACTTCTATATGTCGATTTTTCTTGACGTTCCCGTATTATTCTTTCCAAAGTCGAATCGCGCGTTCTTTTCCGGCTTAATGTATATAATATGCAAACGATATCAAGGATCAGTAGTAGGAGTATCAAGGATGCCGAAGACTGCAAACAAAATAGACCCTAGATTTCGTTGCCTAATCATGAAGATTGACCGTGATTAAAATAATAGAAATAAAATTGAAAAAGTTTTATTTCACATATATAGTTCTTATGACGCGTCTATAATAATTCTAAAATTAACCATCGGATCACTGAGAAGATCCGCCGAAAAAACTCAGTGGGCTTGTCTTTTCATCCTAATAAATTCCAAATATTTTTATCAACTACATATTCTGCAATATGATAATAATGATTTAGATGCAATACATTTTTTTGTATATTTATTTAAAGGAAGATCTTTTATATAATCTTCCTTTAAAACATGTCATTGCCATATGCTAATGACATATTAAGGATTCGACACAGATAGAATAAATACTAAGTAAAGTATTTTTTTGAGTGGAAACACTCGATATGTCAAAATAAATTTAATTTCATAAACAAACAGATAATCTAACAATGGTCTTGCATCAGAACACCTACGACTGTACACAAGCCGTGTTTGCTCGATGAACATAAATACAGCCTCAGGACTATTAATATTTAAACATTGCTTATGTTATAACAACAATAATTATTCTTAGAAGGATATTAAAAGTGTACCAAGAAAACTACTAAGTTGAAAACAGTTATTTTTCTGAAATAGATTATATACTAGAATTTAATGGAATGGACTGAAGTTAACTCACCATGTGTTGAACCCTTTAGCCCTTTGATATTTATGGGCGACGTGCACTTTTTTCTTTTTTTAAGAAGTGGAGGCAAACAGATAAGTATGTCACCTGATGGTAAATAATTTTCTTCCGTGTTGGTCCAGGTCCTCTGTGTAGAATAGACCAACTGCCTTCCTATCAGGCAGTTTGTAAGAAGCGAGCATAACCACTGGTGGTAGAGTGCTGTGCAGCAACTCGCCCGGGTAGGAATCCACTGCCTTACCTATTCCTCCCGCCGTAATGACATTGTCGTATACCGGTCTGGAGAGAAGGGTAGTCGGTAGACTTGCACATAAGTTCTAACAGCCCGACCGACAGGGCAGCTTCGCACCTACAACATCTATGTGTCTATAGGCCACAGTTGTCTCTTAACATCAGGAGACCCGTGTTATCTATTAGGAACGAGTAGGTACGCTCTTTTCTTGTAGGTTTCTTAGTCATATCCGTCTGGAAATACCTCCGCTGGTAAATCGTTCCACATTGGTAGGTACGAGGTAAGACAACCTTTTGAATGAATGAAACTCCGTTGCAGATATCAAACCAAACTACTTTTATGAAGAAACACATCTGCTCACCAGCCTTTCTTATATTTTCAAATAGTGTTGAGCAAAATTGGTCTTGGTCTTGCAGTCTTGATCTTGGTTTTGAAAAAAGAGCGAGACCAAGGCCATACGCAAAACTCAACTGAAAATACTAAGCACAGTGCTTATATGAGATATATATTATGTTCATGATGGTGTCGCACCCAAATTAAGAATTGAGAGAAAAAAAAATTTAAATTTTTGAGTTACCTCCCAAAAATCTCGATTTTTGATTTATGTTTTCGAAATTCTCTTCAAGAAGACCTTCCCATCAATACAAAAAGATTAAATATTCAAAGAACGATTAAACAATAATTCCTGAAATCTAAGTAATTTCGGCACGCAAAAACGATTGAACTATTTGAGTGTTCTAGAGTGTTCCGATACTAGAAAAGATAATTAGCTCTCTTTTAGATCTAGGGGTGTGATATAGTTGGTGTATCGAATTGTCAATTTGTTTTCTAATTTTTAACTGGATAACAACGAGTCAACTAAAAAAAGCTCGATAAGCCCAACACTTGAAAATTAAGACCAAAGGTTCTTACGCAATACCAAGACCAAGACTTAATCAGCAAGACCAAAACCAAGACTGTCTAAGTCTGGTCTTACTTTGCTCATCACTATTTTCAAACCACATGGCGCTACGCCCAGAGAAATAATAAAAACCTAATTATGTTCCATAACAAAGGCACTATATTCCCTTTCTAAAATTAAGTTTCAAGCATCTGAACGATGAGTTGCCAAACGTGAAGTATGTTCGGATGATTAATACCCCTCCTGCGTTCGGTTGGGGCATTATCATTAGCGAGGCGCGTGGGCGGCTGTTTGGGTGGATTGCAGTTGCATCAGATGCATCTCACAAATTGAGTTTGCATATCACAGGTAATTTCGTTTTTCAATCCATTGCTGTAATAGCAATATTGATTTTTAATAGCTAAAGATTAAGAAGCAATGTACATTATTATAGTCCAAAACATCATTATGTGAAATATTGCCAAGATAAGACCGCAAATGCTCTAATTTTAGATTTCATTTTAAAACTTCTAACTTTAACAAAATCTTACTTCAAGAAATTATCACTTTAACCTAAAATATTCACTATCATCTTATGCACGCATGGTGAAACATTTATTCACATTATTTTATACACATACACACAATTTTGAATTGTTTACTATATTTAATCGTAGTGATCATAACGTGATATATATACATGTAATAAAACTGTAACTGATCGCTGTCTGTACATGGAAATTTTATTTAAAAAAACATAATGGGCCGCCTATTTTATATACACAAGAGAAACCAAAACAATATTTTTTACTTTGTCTGTTTTGTGCACGCTAATCTCAGAATGCTTAACCGATTTGAATGCGATCTTCAGAAATATGTTGTGATGGCTTTCACTTAACATTTGATGTTTATTTCATTT
>DVZL01006720.1:0-11171 GCA_018236625.1 Lasaia peninsularis | reverse complement strand
TATACCAAGTTTCATCGAAATCGAACCGTTAGTTTTCACGTGATGCCTGAACAAACAGACAGACAGACAGACAGACAGACAGACAGACAGACAAAAATTTTTTTAATCACATGTTTGGGTTTGGTATCGATCCATTAACACCCCCTGCTATTTATATTTTCAATATTTTCAATGTACAGAATTGACCCTTCTACAGATTTATTATGTATTAATTTATATAGATAAATAATGTAACCATCTTTCAAGTTATGACCTATTAAAAAACAAGAAACACCGAAATAGTTATTGAATTTGATGGATTAATCGCTAAAGAAACACAAAAAACAAAACTTATTTTTGAGGTTGTTTAAAAACAGTCATTGTCTAACTTGTATTATAAAAAAACTGGGTGCCATAGATACTCGTACATATATCCGTCATAAATATTGCACTGACATAATAAGGTGAATGTATTCCAAATGTAACTTCGTATAGTCTGAGTGCAAACTGCTTGTAGGTAATTAACCATTTCAGTTTAGAAACGTTTAATATTCACTAATTGGGGTTCTTTAAGCTATTATTGCTGTCTGGAGATCAATTCTGTTCAACATTTTAAATAAAAATGATGCTTGATAATACTCTATTTATCTACTCAATTTGGCAACGCTTTGTTACCAATTGATGTCAGTAGACGTCGTATAGTCGTTATTTAAAAAAATATTTGCTTAGTTATCTTCCAATCTCTTAAACATATTATTTAACTTATTTTTTGTTAAAGTTCCGTACCCAAAGGGTAAAAACGGAATTCTATTATCAAGACTTCGCTGTCCGTTTGTCTGTATATATGTTACCAGACTGTATCTCCTGAACCGTGATAGCTAGACAGATGAAATTTCACAGATAATGTATTTCTGTTGCTGCCATAACAACAAATACTAAAAATAGAATAAAATAAATGTATAAAGTGTGTTCCCAAACAATTAACGTGATTTTTTTGTCGTATTTATAGATAATGGTATGGAACCTTCCTTGCGCGAATACGACTCGCACTTGACGGATTTTTTTATATTTTCTTCCAAGCGGCGTTGAATAATCAGAATTGCACCTCTGAGTCCATCTCTACTAAGATAATTAATTTAGTAATAGTATATAATTATTACTTCCCAAAAATTATCTACTCGTGTCTAATAAAAAAAAACAATCATACAATTTCCGTGTATGTGAACATCTATGTGTTACGTGTCATATATTTTATCAGTGAATAGGGCAGTTAAGGAATATGTACCCGTTTTGGCTGTATGAATTAAAATGTTTTCGATATTTCAAAAAGAAACATTGCATAAAGGAAAATAAATCGTATAATATATTATTCTATTCGAAGTACCATGTAAAATATTTGTAGAGTTTTAATTTTTATTTTAAAATATTATTTTTTTAATGATTAATTTATTACATAATAAAATTAGAATAAGTTATACAGATTTTTCAAAACCATATTTATTTGGCCAAAATTTTCATAAAATATAAACCCATTGAATTTTGAGTGTATTAAAAGAACTGTGTTTTAAAAACATCTAGATTTTTTGCCATTTTTGAATTTTGACCGAAAATGGTTTGGTTTAGTATTACTAGCGACCCTCCCCGGCTTTGCACGGGTATACTATACATGTTATATACATAAAAACCTTCCTCTTGAATCATTCTATCTATTTAAAAAACCACATCAAAATCCGTTGCGTAGTTTTAAAAATAAAAGCATACATACATACAGACAGACGCGGAAAGCGATTTTTCTTGATACTATGTATAGACTACGAATTGTTTATTCTGATACAATATCTTGCATACGAATTCAGTATTGTCAGATACGATTGAGTTAAAATTGTATATGATACCGCGAAATTGACCCCTAGATTGCTATAATATGATATTCTATAAAATATCACTTCCAAGTTTCATATATTTTCGTAGTCCTCGTAACCAACTCAATTTATCTTAATCTAATGCTACTTCTTATTTATGACTTCGTACACATCCGCCTCTCTCATTTCCACAAAGTATTAAAGTATTCCACAAAGTAGTCCTCAGTCCTCCGAACATTTATTTTTAAGATATATGCACATAGTGTCGAGCGTAGTTGGTGTCCAACTGTGACGTAAGAGGACTTGGTTCCTTTTGGGGCGAGCTCTTACATATTTTTTTTTGATTTTATCTGAAAAATAAACGTTGCCTGATATTGGATTTGTGCCCAATATGACGACTGACTTGCCACCTGCCATAGGATCTAATATTGTTGACTAATCGTGGGTAATTATGCTTGTCTACTTTTTGTGCGTGATGATATTTTAAGCTGTTATCAGTGTACCTGGCTAGTTTCACTAGTTAAATATAATGGCGCACTATTTAGGTACATTTCTTCAAGTCAATATGGATTACAATAATGAGTACTATCATTAAAAAATATCGTCACGCCCATATACCCGAAATGGTAGGCAGTGGTATATATGCACCCACGATTGACCGTTGACATTAGGTCCCATGATGTGTAAAGTAAAGTAAGCAAATTATATGTTTGTGTTATGGGTGTTAGACAACGATACTAATACATAGAAATACTTAAATATATACCAGAATAAATTTAATAAACACCTGGGTGTGGTCTGGACACGGAAATACAAACATCTATGTTCATCACACAAATGTCTGTCCCCGTCGGGAATCGAACCTGAGCCTCACGGTTAGACGATGCTGTTAGGCGTGTACGCTAGCCACTCGGCCAAAGAGGCGGTCATCCGTATGTCATACGTGATGCAACAATTAACATATTTTTTTACATCGATTAAAAATCGGAAGAAACAATGAATGCCATACAGTAGGTACCAAAGGTGCGAGTTGTAAGTCAACAATGTTACACTGATCATATCTAACCCACAAAATTTATTGTTAAAACGCCTAACTTTTCCCTTACCGTTACGTAATTGAAATTCCTATTTTGATTGTGCGTTGCCAATTAAAATACTGACCTACTTCGGACTCGAAGAACACTAAGGGCTATTACTTTTTCTTTCATAATATTTAATAATTATAACCGACGATGTCAGAAATTTATAATTGATGATGATAATTAATTTTAAGTATTAACTAGGAAATATTAGTAAAAATAATAAAACCGTAAGTTTTAAGCGATGAGTCAATTCTTTTTTCTATAAAAAAAACTCAAATATTTACAATCGCAGTTCATATCCGTACCAAAGATATGTTTACGCCAAATCTCTTGCGCTTTAGGCAGAGTATCGAGTGCTAAGTGTCGCGATGAATACTTGCCTAGCACACCACATTTATTACTGGTAAGGCTGTATATAACCTTTTTTTTACTATTTTAACTCTCAGTTTTCTTACAATATTTTTTTAATATATTTTTCTCTAGTTATGGCTAATAACACCGAGGGCCACAACTATTAGACTTATAACAATAGATCCCAGTATGTACCTACTGCAAAGACTTTATTAATATCCAAAAAATCAATTATTATTAGCACCCCGACAGATTATCATAAATGTTAATTACCACACCTACTTACCTGCCATCGCGGTTTTATTTTAATTAATTATTTTTAAGTGTTTTATAAATAATTGATGAAGAAATAAAAAGCAAAACCACATGGTAGGATGGTGACTGTTAAGATGATTTAAATTTATTTGTGGAAAAGTACAAGTGCAAACAGTGTATTCGAGTGCTGTTTCGGTGAATTAGATATATTATTAACCGAGTTTGGAATATACATAGTGCGTTATTCGGCTGTTGTTTAAACTAAGAATCAACATATAATATGAAATAAAAATTCAACCAAGCAGCTCGTAAGCGGCGAGCATGGGTTGTCAATGGGATCCACCGCCTTGCCTATTCCTGCCGCCATAATGACATTGTCGTTTCCGGTGCGGAGGGCTGCGGCGCACCTACAACATCTATGGTGTCTATAGGCCACGGTTGTCCCTTACCATCAGGATACCCGTGTGCGTGTTCGCTGTCTTATTCCATAAAATAAACTTTAACGTATTAAATGTAATAAGAATAGTTCTGTGAAATACACGCTCAAAACCGTGGCACACAGATAATAATTCATGATTCATGACCACTGGTGGTAGAGTGCTGTGCAGCAATTCGCGCGGGTAGGGATCCACCGTCTTACCTAATCCTACCACCATAATGACAATATCGTGTTCCGGTCCGGAGGGTAGGGTAACCGATAGACTTGCCAAGACCAGGCCTAACAAGACAACGATGCACCTACAAAAACTATGGTGTTTATAGGCCACGGTTGTCTCTTATCATCAAGAGAGCCGTGTGCTTGTAGCTTCCTTATTCCATAAAAAATATATATGAACGTCTCGTTTTTCGAGCAGATAGCCTACACGGATTCGATTCCCGACGTGGATATATCCAGGTCTGAGTGTCTTTAAATTTATTGTAGTTTCTATTTAAATATATCTAATAATTATTATCGTTGACTAACACCCATAATACAAGCATATGATTTGCTTTCTTTGGGGATGTATCATTTTGTGTACTTTTCAAAGGATCTTGAAAAAGTAAACAACGAAAGCTTACGGACGTCTGACAAAATCTTGCGAAACGAACACCGTGTTTGAGAACAATTATTGAAATATTACACTGTAAATGTATTTATCCGTTCTAATCCGAATTCATTATTTAAATCGAAGATATTTCCGTCTTCACTTAACCTGTTTTACTCAAGCTAAGCTAAATATAAAAAGACGCTTCCAAGCAACCTATTCTAATAATGCTATATATTCAAGAACCATACAAAGCGTTATTAGAAGTTTTCTGATTTAAAATAAAACAATGGTACAAAATTACAAAACAATATTTTACTTGAATTACTTAGATTTATATTTTGATTAAGACAAGTTAATTCACAATACACGTGCGCGACCTTTAGGATAAATACTATCGGATTCGCGCCGAGATCAGGTGAAGGAAACTTCATTTATTTTTTATTAATTACATCTTCGACTTCAACCATGATTGTTGCGACTGTCTGTTGGCAATGGCTTGGGACTTAGTCAAGCAACAAAATAGCATGCACTCCTTGGGCATAGGCTTGGGCTAAAAATGTCGATATATCAGTGTATATACATATTATATCAATATTTTTTCCAAAAAATATCGGTATAAATAAACGATATTTTTTTTCCGCGTTATATCAACTATCTATATTTATTTTCAGATATCAAAACCGATATATTTTTAGAAAGAGTAAGAAAGCAGCAGGCTGTATGAGTTTAGATTCGTTGCTTCAAACATTTATTATCATTTTGACAGTTTTATAGGTAATCGATCGATTAATAAAAAGGTAACCGCTTATTGCGTAGAAAATATGGATATATCAAAATATCGATATTTATTAGTCGATATTTATCGATACATTTGAAAAATAACGATACGATATATATATCGATATTTATTGCTCATTTGCCCATCCCTACTTGGGCAACACAATAACAAGGTCTCATCTCATGTTTGCTTAACGCTTAAAGCTTAATTACATGTGGCCCGAGGTTTTTCTTATTTTATAACGGTTCTACTTGTCTTCACAGAGATACCCTGATAAATAAATAAATATCACGCCCAAATCCGCGAAGTGATAGGCAGAGGAACATATGCACCCACGATTATCCAACGATATTAGATACTACCTATAAGTTCAAAGGTCCTTGAAGAGTGAATTCTGTACATTGAAAATATTAAAAAAATAGACAGGTAGCGAACGCATAATTTTTTATTTATCCGTCTGTTTGTATCCCGGCCGCGATTCACGCTGAAACTACTGAAAGTTAGCTACTGGAATATAGGCTATTCAAGGTAGGTTATAGGTTAATTTTTATTCCGTTTACTTAAGGGGTTTCCGTGGAAGAAGTGATAAATCCAAAATCTAAACTTGGCTAAAATTTATGAAATAGTTTAATAGATTAGAACAATTTAGTGCTATTATTTCGTAAGAGTTCAACGTTGCATTTAAGTTTTGATATTTGTGACTATTGTTAATATCTATTGTTGGAGCGATTCTTAGCTCTAAATACTTACGTTTTGGTATATCTCAATTAATTAGGTACTCGATAAGGACGGCCGATCTATCGATATAAAAAACAAAATAAAACGACATGTAATTTAAAGTATTTTATTCATCATAGTCAAGTAGTTTTCTTTCCAACAGACAAGAAACCAGAGGTATTTGAGAAGTATTTAGCATTGGCTTCGTTAATCCTGGTCTCTGCCGCTTGAGGGTTGACGATCTCCAAACCCTGTTGAAAAACAAGTAATAAATTATCAATATTCTCGTAAGCGCCTCATTAGTGGTTAGCGAGCAAACCTGCTGTCACCGACCAACCGTGAGGGTCGAGTTAGATTCCCGACGGGGACAGACACTTGTGATTGTCTGACGAATATAGATCTATGTATTTAAGGGCCTGGCTTTAATTTAATGTATTTTGGTATATATTTAAGTATTTCTATGCATTAGAGCATTTTTCCCGTGTTCGTCCGGGTGCCATTGTAGAATAAGCCAATTGCCTTCCACCTAAGAGGCGAGCACAGGCTCTATTGTCACCAACACCGTGACATTGACTAGGTGGTAGAGTCTTGCAACGACTCGACCGGATTGGTACCACCGTCTTACCTATTCCTGCCACAATAGCGTCAGTGCTCGCCATTGTCGTGTTCTGTTTTGGAGGGTAGGGTAGCCGGTAAACTTATTCACGCAAGAGGCTTACCATCCCCGCCTTCGGTTGTCGCACCATTTCCACCTTTGGTCTCTATAGGCGACGTGTATTTCTTACCATCAGGAAATCCTTCTGCTTGTTTGCCTTCCAGTATCATAAAAAAATCGAACCAGAGAGTGGAACTAATGACATTCCTCCCGTCCGTGTAACTCGCTAATGCTTGGGCATTATCACCAAATGGACACAACAAACGACTTGCTACAACACCAACTGCTACAAATCGATGTGTCGATTAATATTAGGAGATAGGTACTAAAGATGCCCTGGTTTTGTAAGGACTATGTCTTGATGTAGTAGTTCGGCTTGTTATATTTTATTATAGAACTAGGTGTGACCGCCATTTCGTCCGCGTTTTATTTCTTTATATTATACATTTCTAAAAAAATTCTAAAATAAAAGTAGCCTAAGCCATTTTTTATTCCATCTGCTGTCTCCAGTGAAAATCCCCTCAAAATCATTCCAACTGTTTCAAAGTTTACCGGGTAAAAAACAGATAGATATACAGTCAGATAAAATTGTAGAACATATTATTTTAGTGTATTTACCTTGCAAACTTATAAACATATAAAATAGTAAAAAGCGGTTGTTTTAACATTACATACT
Source organism: Lasaia peninsularis (assembly GCA_018236625.1). Classification (NCBI taxonomy): domain Eukaryota; kingdom Metazoa; phylum Arthropoda; class Insecta; order Lepidoptera; family Riodinidae; genus Lasaia; species Lasaia peninsularis. The sequence goes on along the minus strand of DVZL01006720.1, from coordinate 3,788 downwards.
ATCGATATTTATTATCAGATCGTATCAAAATCGATATATTTTTTAGAAAAAGAGTAAGACGGCAGCAAGCTGTATAGGTTTAATTTGTTGCTTCAAAAATTTATTATTATTTTGACAGTTTTAATAGGTAATCGAACGCTTAAAAAAAGATAATCGCTTATTGCGCAGAAAATATCGCTATATCAAAATATCGATAATTTTTAGTCGATATATACATCGATACATTTAAAAAATATCGATACGATATATATCGATATTTATTCCCCATTTGCCCATCCCTAGGCAGACCCTGGTTTTTGGTGGAACTAACGCAAAGATGACTAATAAGTATAACCGATGCCTAAGTGACCGTACTTTGTATAGTTGTTAAATACCGTGTTATTATACAGTTCAGAGTCATCTAGCGTCAGTTTTTATTAAAATGCATTTTAATCGGGTCAAGTCAGTCAGACTAACTTATATGACTTATTATCAATGTGTCAATTAAACCTCTGTAAAAAATCGGGTATAAACAAATATGACAGCACTAAAAGTCATACTTTCAGGGTTCCGTACCCAAAGGAGCCTATTGTCAAGATTCCACTGTCTGTCCGTCTGTCTATCTGCCACTAGTCTATAACTTGTGAAACGTGATAATGATTTGAAATTTTCACAGACGATATATTAATTATATTTATGCTATAATAATAAATACTAAAAACAGAATGAAATAAATATTTCAAGGGAACTTCCATACAAAAAACGTGATTTTTTTAGTTTTTACAGTTAAGATACGAAACCCTCAGCGCGCGAGTCCTACTCGCACTTGGACGGTTTTTTGCTTTACTTAAATGAAAACTTAAAATAAGTTTAGTTAGAACAGAATAGCCATTATATCCTAAAACTATTAAGGGTCTAAGCTATTTGTCTAGAAACTTGGCAGTTCCAACAGTTTTCTCTGTATCTTTGGGTTCTATCAAATGACCTACACAAGGCAAGATTTATTACAAAGCCACCGATAAGTCCAAACGAGTTGAGTCTCTGTGGTGAAGTTTGATTAGTTTTATTATGAAATAGCTTCTAATGATTTTTCTTGTCGGAGTTGTGTTTTTGTGTACTTTTTCCTTAATTCGTATTTTGGCCCTTGTTTCATTTCGAGGTTCAGTGGCCTGATGGTTAGTGCTTGGGGATTTCATTCCGGTAATCCACGTTCAAATCTCGACATGAACCTGCTTACTGATTTATGTACATTTTCTAAGTGATCTTTCGGTGAAGGAAAATATTGTGCGGAAACGTAACGGATTTGGCCGGTTTTTCTTTCTAGATTCTTTGTATGGTATTCTTTGTATATATTTAGTTTATTATGTTTCTAGTATTTGGTGTTATAGCGGCAACAGAAATACAGCATCTGTAATTATTGTTTGGCTTGCACGGTTCACAGATACAGCCTGGTGGAAAGACTGATGGACAGACAGACGGACTGCGTAATCTTAGTGATAGGGTTTCGGTTTTACAAAACCCTAAAAACATACAAAAAACCCTAAAAACAAACGTACAAACACCAAGATATTATTAAATTGCTTTCGTTTTATTTCTGTTTTATTGCATTACGTTTTGTACAGAGAAATGTATATTTTTTATGTTTAATAGTGACTTTACATTGAATGAGTTGACTAAAATACATTTGACTCTTAATCCGGCATAAAGCCTAATATACAAGTCTCAGTATTTCCACATTCTCGCGTCGCTCGTTAGTGAAATTGGCGGGCAGATACGTTTTCAAACCATCGCACTAATGCTGATTAATTTGCACTGTTACTTAACGTAAAGTCCCGGGTTCGTTCGTAATTGAGATGTAAAATCGCTAATCAGTGACGCTCGGGATAGTTTCAAAGAGAATGCTTACACGTCTGAAGCACATCTGTTCTTTCAAAGCCAGCCTGATTGAAAGAGCGAGTCTAATTGCAGGGAACCTCGAGCGCTAGATCACGTGGAATACTTTTAAAAAGAATTAATGAATTTAGTTCCTGACTATAAAAATTTAATTTAATTCAGTTAAATTTAAATGCATTATGCAGTGAGTTTATATTAATTATTAATTACCTAATAAGTTGAGTTAACCAAGTTTTTTTCGTGCTTTATTTCATATAGAACCTGCGGGGTCGAGTTTTGTTTCAGGAATTATAGTTACTTACATAATTAATTGTGATTCTTATTACCGTGATATAATAGCGCCTAGTGCCTTCTAGTGTCTGACAGAATCAGTAATTTTACATAAATATTTTATACTTGTGTGTTATCCGAGGATGGCGTGTTTGTATTAAGAGAGAGACAAATGGCAAGTATGTAGAAATCGTGGCACTTGACACTTTCTATTTACCCTTCAAGGGACTTGGTGTGGTGTGCCTATGCTCGCGCCTCTTAGGAGTTGCCAGGTAGGAAGGCAGTTGGTCTATTATTCACAGAGGATCCGCATCAATACAGGGAACAGATAGTTAGAATGTTTAAATGAGAAAACAAAATATTACCGGAATGCCACTCACCTAGTATTTTAATTGAAGCAAATTAGGATTTGATTAATATGTGTAATTTTCAGAGATATCTGTTTTTAATAACGCAAATTCATTTGATCATTAATTCTTTAATGGTTTTCTAAAAGATCTTTAGAATGATCATTTATTTCATTAATGACACCAATGATACATTAAATTAAAAACAACTGCTGAAGTGATATATTTATTGTACAATCATTAACCAATCCTAGTTTTATGAAACAGGCTACTAAATAGATTAAAAACCCACCTGAAGTTAATTAAAAAATGATTTAACAATGAGGTTATATATCTTACATTAAAGACCCTCAAGTATTCATACCAAGCTAGTTGTAAATCTAACCCAAGAGTATCCCTTAGCAAGACGTACGTAAAGGTTGAAGAAAATTTCTTGGACCAAGTGCAAGGGATATCAATTAAACAAAGACAGTGCCCTTGCCCGTACTGTTGCGGTCGTAATATGGGACCGGTGGGACTTAACTATTGAAACTTTTGGGTACCCTCACCTATATTATATAAATTTATAACACCCTTTATTTCGGGCTGTTGCTAACAGTCGCTTAATCTCGAGCGAGTTTTTAATCAACTTCAAAGGAGGAAGTCCTCGATTTGACTATGATTTTTGGGTGCTTTATTGGCCTCTATTGTCATATTGCAAATATTCGCTTTTTACCATCTCAACCATCTGTTGAGCGAGGTTTTGACTGACTCCAAAAGATTCTTAGGAATTCTCAATTTGACTGCATGTTTTTATGTTTAATTAAAAAGTCAAACTTAGTTTGACGATTATTTGTTTATATTTTTATTTACTTATCTGACGAAATTTTGATATTGAAGTCTGTTGGCGAGAAATAGTGATTAGGGTGCATATTTTCCTCTGCCTATCTTTTCGGAGACACGGGCGTGAAGATATTTATTTATTTTAAAATGCAATTAGCATCACAATAGTTGAAATTATGTTAAAAATATAAGAATAAGGGATAGCAAAATAATTGAAATACGTCTTTTTTGAAGATGGTACTAGGTAACTTATGGTATTTACTAGGTGGTAGAGTCTAGCAACGACTCGCCCGGATTGATCCCACTGCCTTACCTATTCCTAGTGCTGGCCATTGTCGTGTTTTGGTTTGGAGGATAGAGTAGCCGGTAAACTTACTCTTGGTTTGGAAGCACGCAAGACGCTTACCATCCCAGCCTCAGGTTGGCAACGCACCATTTTCACCTTTGGTGTCTATAGGCGACGTGTATTTCTTACCA
>DVZL01006719.1:0-11171 GCA_018236625.1 Lasaia peninsularis | reverse complement strand
TAATGACTGCGTCGTCAATGTTAGTGTCGGTTTCTGTGAATTATTTAGCTGACCATGTCTTTCTTGAGTAGGCTTTTAGCAGCGGTAACCAATATCCACGCGGGCGAAGCCGCGGGCGTCTGCTAGTATAGAATAAACATTGAATAAAACAATAAAAAATTAGTGTCTCGTGCTGACGGTACTTAGTTATACCAGGACCTAGTTGTCAAGATTAAAATCCAGCAAGTCTTAGCGTTGTGAGTTGTGGTTTATATTAGGTTATGAAGTGTCTAACGTGATCTCTGTGGACGGTGTGGCTGCACTAGAACTCGCGTTGGCACATTCCTATGTCCATGCTCAGTGACTTCGAAATCGAAAGTATGTGTTTTCTTCGAATTTCATTGCACGGAAGCGGGGTATCATTACGGAATACATATTTCAGCTTCTCAGAATACTCCGGAATACTTGCGTAACTGAATTAATGCGAATAACAGGACATACAAGATTTTAACCAAAAATGTAATTTACTGTCTTATCAACTTATCGTGGTTTCAGAGTTTTTTACCTTCACGGGAAAACAAAGGTTCTAGTAGATAAATGTTGAAAAGTATGATATTGCCATTGTTATATTATCAGTAGCTGGTCGCGCGACTTCGTCCGTGTTTTTATTTCATTATTTTATTTCTGAAATCAAATTTAAGCCGTTCATTATTATATTAGCTGTCTGCCAGTGAAACTCCCGTCAAAATTGGTTCAGCCGTTTTAAAGATTAGCGGGTACAGACAGATAGACAGACAGAAAAACAGACAGACGGACAAAACATACAAAACATACATATGCATTTAGTAAAAAGCGGTTATTTGAATATTACATAGACACTCCAATTTCATTTTTTATTTGTAAAGATTTAGATCTTACTAGTAGTACCTACCATTGTTTACTTGCTGTATATCTGAAGTTATCGGGAATAACCGAGATTAACGTTAGAATGACGATGATTACCTAATGTTAGCAAATACAGTGCAACCTCGATATAACAAATCGGAAGGGAACAAATAAATATTCCTTATATCAAGTAATTCGTTGAACAATGGTTCGTTATGTTGAGGTTAGGTTGCTTTAAAATTCGTTATAAAGTAAGGTAAAACATTAACATTCACCTCAACATTACATACTTGTCGCGACATGAATCACATACTTTGAGATTAAGAATCATACTTTGGTTGGAACTTTATATAAAGGTTTTGGGTTGAAGAATTTGGAGTTATACTTTTTCTTGATAGTTAAAATTCGTTATAAAGAGGTTCGCCAAAAATATTGGTAATGTAAAGGGATATTTTACATTGACTCTTATGATTAATTCAAGGGGATTACGAAGAATTTGTTAAATCGAGGAAGTCGTTATATTGAGGTACGTTATATTAAGTTACCTAGCACTGTAGTACGAAATTTTTATAGATTGTTAAGGTTCTGGGTTCGAATTTGAGTCCAGAGATGGCGTTAATATCAAATCATGATTAGTCATTATTTGTAAACACAAGGTTAAAATGAAAGATGTATGACAGTTACCGTGACTGTATTTAATGTTTGTGTTTTCATTCACAGGTATGGTTTGCTGTTACTATTTTTAAGAAGATCAACTTTCAGATCTGATATTGTAAGTTACATATTTTAACAATTACTAGCTGGATGACCGAACCCGGCGCCATCTAACGTCAAATTATATTTAAATGTATTATTTGCATGAGAAAATAAATTACTGCTTACATCAATTCATTTAAATATAGAATACGTGAAAAAAGTGTAACCATTTGGAATCGCTTTTTATAGTATACCCCGTGTTGGTTCGGGTCTTCTATGTAGAAATGACCAACTGCCTTCCTACCAGGCAGCTCGTAAGAGGCGAGCAAAGGTTAATTGGGTTACTACCAACATGACCACTGGTGGTAGAGTGCTGTGCAATAACTCGCCCGTGTAGGGATCCACCGCCTTACCTATTCCTACCGCCGTCATGACATTATCGTGTTCCGGTAGGGTAGCCGATTGATAAGTTCTAACAGCCCGACTACGGGGCAGCGGCGCACCTACATCTATTGTGTCTATAGGCCACGGTTGTCTCTTACCATCAGGAGCCCATAAAAAAAATAGTAATAACAATTACAAGTCAATTAATTACATGTTAGTCTTCGAGCAGAACTGTTTTAAAAATAACAACGGAAAAGGATAATAATTTTAACAGAGTAGAACTACAAAATCCGACTTCAAATATTATCTAATATATAAAATTCTCTTGTCACGGGGTGTGTAATTGAACTCCTCCAAAACGACTCGACCGATTCTAATGAAATTTTGTGAATATATTCAGTGGGTCTGAGAATCGGCCAATATCAATTGTACATACCTCTAAATGTTAAGGGTGGTCCAACCCTAATTTTTTTTTACTTTTTACACAAAATTTTTACACACACATACAACCCTAAATTTTAACTTTTTTTATCACCAACCCCTATTTTGCTATGTCCATTTTAATAATTAATTTATAAGGCAAAACAACGTTTGCCGGGTCAGCTAGTATAATATATAAATATAGAATTTAATACAAGTATGAGACCGTTTCATCTGTGTTGACAAACAAATTACATCGTTTTGCTTGCCAATGCAATTTTATAGTTCGGTTACTACCATAGATACCACTGCTTTAGACATAATATTCCTGCCACCTTATATAATCAGTTCTTGTCATTTTTATGTTACGTATTGGAAAGTGAGTTAAAAGACATCACATGTGGTCCGGCTCTAAGATACCGAGTTACCAGTTATATTAAATACGGAGAGTCATTTATGACTTTTTTTGTCTTGTATCATTAGAAAGAGTCATTTATTTGGTTCGGGTTTTAGTATAAAAAAAACGACCTATTAGGTTTCCTTTGTTAGTTCGCATGTTTCTTAAATTTCATTTATATATGAGGCTTTAAAATTAATGACTAAACCTAAGTAATTAATAAAATTAAGATTAATAAGTTGTGTATAATAATAAATTATAATTAATTCGAAGCAATACTTCAACCAATGTTCATGTATTTATTAACGCGTTTTTAATTTGACCGCGCATTAATCTCTGATCTGCCAGTAATGAATTATCGGACTTATAATTTTCACGGCCTCAATGCCCCAGTGGATTGCTACAACCTACTAAATGATAGCGGGTTTTATTCATGCCCAAAATTTCAATTCAAACTGACGAATTATAAAGTCTACTCGTATATTATAGTGTTTATGGGATTATAAAGCAAATATACGGCTTTCACAATTTTTAAAAGAGAAAAATTTCACCTCAGACTGACATCATCATCGGTGTCAGAGAGAAAGATTACTATAGTGAATTTGATCTCTTTTTGAGATGTATTTTTAGGGTTCCGTTTTTGTTCACTTCACTGTTCGTCTGTCTCTCTCTGTCGCCAGGCTGTATCTCAAGAACCATGATACCTAGACAGTTGAAATTTTCACAGACAAGGTATTTCTGTTGCCGCTAAAATAACAAATACTATAAATAGAATAAAATACATATAGGTGCTGCAATACAATAAATGTGATATATAGCTAGACAATTGAAATTTTTACACTTGATGTATTTCTGTGTCCGCTATAACAGAAAACACACAACTCCCATACAACAAACGTGTTTTTTTTTTCGTTTTTTATAGATAGTGATATACGGAAACCTACGTACGCGAGTCCCAATCGTACTTATCAGATATTTCTTATTTTACAAAAATTGTTACTTCGTATCCCGAACACAGGAAAAGTGCTAAAATTAAAATATCCCTTTTTTTTTTCATTATTCAACAGGCTTTAGTCGTTAGTCAACTACGTCAGCCTTATGCAGGAACATACAGTAGGAACATAACAAACTATATCAATCAAGTATAATATCGTAAAGAAGAAAAAAAACTTACACATAATAACTCTAACTCGAGTTTTGCTATTTCCTGTTGTCAAGAAATACATAAATAGCACGTGTCCCTTTGGCATGTGCACCCCAAATGTTGCGTTAAATAATGTTCCTGTTGCCAACCTAAGCACTGGAATTAATAAGTACAAATATTTGATTAAAAGCTGAATTTTAAGGTAGCAACAACAGCAAAATTACAAAAACCAGTTTGATTACTTTTATGATGTAATAATCTATAGTAACAAGACCAACCAGAAAACACTTGCATGTTAATTTAAAAAAAGACTAGATGTTACCCTCAGCTATGTCCGTATATTAAAATTATTTAGTTCCCGCGGGAACCTGTAAGTTTCGGGAGGAAAAGTAGACTAAGAGGAAAGATTTGATTGTTTTTAAACTACTGGATAGTTTTGAAAAATTCTTTACCTATTAGAAGCTGAAATTATAGCTTGATGAATGTGGGCTTCTTTTTAAATGCTTCATTCCTACGGGAAAACGGGTAACGGGAGCAGAACGAGTAGTAAGATTTATCTTTTCGTACGTTTCTATTTCACATAATTTCTAAATGGCTGAACCGATTGGGTTGAAATCTTATATGGATGTTTCGATGGTTTTCTGGATGATGTAAAAATACAATTGGACCACTGAGGTGGCGCTGCTGTCATTATGTCAATTAGAAACTAGCCGTGCAAAGCCGGGTCGGGCAGTTAGAAAGAAGTATATGGAATATTTCGCAGGTCCTATACGATTTGCAGGAACAACAAACAAAGAATAAAGAATATATTAAATAACTAGCGACCTGCCACAGCTTCAAACCTTCCTCTTGAATCACTCTATCTATTTAAGAAACCGCATCAAAATCCGTTGCGTAGTTTAAAGATTTGAGCATACATAGGGATATAGGGACAGAGAAAGCGACTTAATTTTATATTATGCAGTGATATGCGTGTATATCAGCGCCATTCTGAATAGGAGTATACTACAAGATAGCCAGTAAACTTCCTGTATGGTCAATCAAGAGAAATTCAAGTAAAAGTTAAATACTCATTAAAGGTATTTCTCATGTAACCAAAAAATACGAAATCTGTCTTACTGTAAATAATACTGTTCGCTTACGATACGTACAGCTCACAGTGCGGTTGGATCGATTTCAAGGATACGCGGTTTAGTATACTTAGGGTTTTCGGAACTTTATACCTACCCGCAATTCATAAATCTATACAAATAAATAAAATTGAAGTGTCTGTGTAATATTAAAATAACCGCTTTTTATGAAATGCTTATTTGTATGTTTTCAAGGTAGGTACCGAAACAACATTTGTAAGATTTTTTGTCCGTCTGTCTGTTTGTTTGTCGGGTACAATCTAATCTAATCTCTGAAACGTCTGGACCGATTTTGACGGGACTTTCACTGGCAGACAGCTGATGTAATAAGGAACGACTTACGCTACTTTTATTTTAGAATTTTAAGGTTTTAGTTTATTCTGTCATAAACTAACGAAAGCTTTAAGTATAATATACATTAAGCTTTAAGTATATAATAATACATTAAAATCGATGAAATATTTTTTCTTTTCCTCCGTGATAACATTTTAAAGAATTATCATACCTTATTATATATATTAAATATTCCTTAATATTATTGACTTTTAATGTAACCGATAAAAACGTTTTCTCCTTCTAAATCGTAGTATTTTTATTTATTTTATTTGATTAGAATATACAGAATATTAATAAATAACTAAAGTTCGCAAAGTAACATTCGATTTACCCGTCTGGCATGATTTGTCTAGTCATTTATGTGGTCGAAGGCTTATCTCATAAATAAAACTCTCATGTCGCCGTTTCGAAACGACTCGTCTGGTTTTTATGTTTTTTTTGTATATATGGTAAAGAATAAGGTCGTTAAATATATTTATACCGTTAGGTGATATCTATGACCGAACTACTTTTGCCGGGTCAGCCAATTACATAAATATAAAAGTACCTTATGTGCTAGTATATCCACGACTCGTAAGTTCAGTAGAGTGCTGTGCAGCAACGCGCCCGGGTAGAGATCCTCCGCCTTACCTATTCCTGTCATCATAATGACATTGTCATGTTCCGGTCCGAAGGGTAGGGTAACCGGTAGACTTGCACATAAGGTCTAACAGCTCGACCACAGGACAGCAGCGAACCTACAACACCTATGGTATCTATAAGCCACGGTTGTCTCTTACCATCAGGAGACCCGTGTGCCTGTTCACTGTCTTATTCCATACAAAAAACATCAACAAACAGTAAACTATAACAACATATGTCCAGATTATGTTAATCCTATAACCCTAAAGTTATTTGTTTCGCCGCTTATTTCAAATGACTATACTTATTCATACTGTCCGTCTGTACAAAGGCTCAGGTGGTTATAATACTCGCATTGTTCTCTGAAATTAGCAGCAGTAATTTGCTAGTCATACTCAATTCACGTTTTTTCATGGAAATCCTTACTGTTAGAGCGCCATTATGAATTGTTTTTAGCATTTCGTGTAAATCTTTATTGTTGCCGAAATTCGTTGAAATATTAAGATTCTCTTGTACACAAGGTAAAAAAATATATATAATAAAATACAATCTACACAAGGATTTCGATGGTTGTTAACATATTTTGAAAATCTCGATTTCAAGAAGTTTACAAAATTTTAAGACAAAATTATAAAAAAAAATATTAAAAAAAACCCAGCCAAATGTGGACTCGAGGAATAAGGGTTCCGTGCCATTCTGTAAATATGGCAAAAAAATCACGTTTGTTGTGTGGGAGTCACCTTAATTAGCGGCAACAGATATATATCATCTGTGAAAATCAACCTATCACGGTTCATGAGATACAGCTTGGTGACAGACAGACAGACAACGGAGTCTTAGTTTTTACCCTTTGGGTACGGAATCCTAATAATGCTCAACCAATATTAATTTCAACAGCCAATAGGTACATACTACCTGTAGGTATCAAAGATAGAAAACCTTATCGGTCGGTAAGTAACTCTATCAACTATTCTAATCCTTAAATTAATTCACAACAATAGCGAGCATTGACATTAAATTAGCAAGGATAAGCGGAGGTACCAATCTGAACCATCAATCTACCACCAGTGATTTCTATGTGCCTACATCTTTACTAGCAATTGTGGTTCCTCATCATGAAAGCTTGTTCGCTATCTTAAAACATGACAAAAAACATGGCCTTTTAACATACATTTGCTTATCATTATTCCTTTTATCGTACATTATCGTATTGTTAAGTATAATTTAAAATGGCTTTTAACAAAAAGCTGTCGGCGGTTTATTTCACATTAAGTGTATTTAAAGATATTTTGTATGCTGAAGCGATATCGATGTTCCCGGTGCAGTTCATGTTAAAGTGCCTCGTAATTCTTTATGGATGTACAATTTCACGATTTATATTTTGTACGTGGTTAATGACTTCATCTTGAAAGGTTACCGTACTTGCAGAGGGTAACAGTTTAAGGTGCCGGCGACAACTCATCATACGAACGGAACGTTAAAATCATTGATTTATGTCATTATTTTTGTATAAGACGAACAAGCAGACAGATTTAATGATAGTAAGAAATATTATATGTCGCTCTACTCTAGATACTCATATAGTAGCTGGTAGTGACTGCTTGATGAAAGCGGATGATCATGTATACAATAGCCTGATGTTTGTGATTAAGTCCTAAGTTAAGTGATTTTGCCTGCTGTGCTCTCCACCAAACTATAAAATTACAATGGCGAGCATTGACCTTAAAGCTGAAAATCAAAATAAGTTATGTTTTTTTAAATTAATATACATTTTAAATAGATTTATATCTCTTAAACATAAAACTTGCATCTCAATTATATTACAGCCATATGTTACGATAAAACAGATTGCGACAATTTGTTTCAAAATTTTACTAGTATGATCAAAATATCTGTTTTATTATGACATCTAACTCAATGGTTGTCTCTTCGTAATCTTTTCTTTTTGTAATTTAACTTAACGTCATCAGAACTATGTAAAATATTTCTTATTTACCATTCCGTTCTATGAAATATGTCACGAGATTAAGTCAAGTTTTTCGCAAAATTAAGTTTTCGCCTTCCGTCGCCGGCGTCTTAAGGCGTTGTCCGAAAATCGGAAAAACTGCGACGGACTCCAATCAAGTCGTATTATCATTAACAACCTTTTACGTTTCCAGTTTTACTTCATACTAGCAATTACCTTCGACTGCGCCAGTGTTATTTTGTCGCTACTGAATTGATTTTCACTACTTTGTATGTAGTAGTAGCAACATGATGTGTTTAGAAATGAAATTAAGGCAAGAACATAATTGTAAATGCCTTCAAAATCTTTCTATTTCTAACAAGATGTCCCGGCAATCTTCTTACCGCTGGAAAAAAAAACTTATTTTATGTCAGTCTCCTGATTCTTGGCTACCTCCTACCAATTTTTAGCTAAATTAGTTTCAGGGTTATAATCTTTAAGACTGGTTCTTAAAGTTTCGTTACGATTAAGAACAGATACTATGATATTTAACTTGAAGATAAAGAATAGTTAATCCTTGGTTCCCAAATCCCGTGCAAGTCCTATGAAGTATGTGTTACATTCCCCTCCAAGCACCAAAACCTTGATATAACTTGATGGTAGAGTTTATCAACCCACCATATTCCGATTATAACCGTAGAGTTAAGTGGTGGTAGGTAATGTTGGTAGAGTAGCCGGATACTTACACACGTAATAGGTTAAATACTCCAGCTGACAATACACGATATCAGCCCCAGCCTATGCATTTGTCTTTTTTGTCTCTTCTTGGTCATAACAATATTCTTAATTTCTATTATGTTATCGGGGTATGATACCTAATCTAAGGGATTTGACAGGAAAGCTAGACGGAGCGACTGCTATCTGTCCTCTGCAACCCAGAAGGGAGACCAGGTCCAATCCTAGATTATTAGGAATTCTAATCTCCCCGTGTTGGTCTGGGTCCTCTATGTAGGATAGAGAAACTGCCTTCCTACCAGGCAGCTCGTAAGAGGCGAGCATAGATTAACTGGGTCACTACCAACATGACCACTAGTGGTAGAGTGCTGTGAAGCAACTCGCCCGGGTAGGGATCTAATGCATTACCATAATGACATTGTAGTGTTCTTGTCCGGAGGGTAGGGTAGCCGGTAGACTAGCACATAAGGTCTAACAGCCCGACCACAGGACAGCGACGTACCTACAACGTCTATGGTGTCTATAGGCCACGGTTGTCTCTTACCATAAGAAGTCCCGTGTGCCTGTTCGCTGTCTTATGTCATAAAATGAAAAAAATAAATGATTAATCCTGATTTCCTCAAGTTTTCCTTCATTGTAAAAACCTCAAAAAATTATAATTTTAAATTTGTAAATTATATTCAGTTTTGTTTTTTTACTCGTATTTTTTCCTAAAAATTAAATAAATAAATGATGGCTTTATTTTTGTTTGCCTCCAATCCAAAGAAATATAATTTTTGTAAGTTTCTAGATGCGTCATGTTTAAAAAGGTGTTAAGCAATTAATCGAATCCAGACTGAGACGTTAGAACCGTTGGAACAGCTTGTAGCGCGTTTGATGTTTTGGTTTAATGCGATTGTAAAATGGCGAAACGTTTTTATTTAGTGCTATTTGGTTTTCGCTTGCAAGACTTCGTGGTTTCATTGTGCCTACGATTGCTTCGTGTGTAGGGTCACCATGCGATGGGAGTTTTCCTGCTTTTATTGTAATGTGTTGGCAGGATTGGCAGACAGATTTTCTTTTTAGTAAGAAATACACGTTACAAGTTAACGGGTATAAACAAGTTCAAGCATAAATTAAGGTGTTAATCAAATAAGATCCAAGCAGTTTTAGCTATCCTGATATAAGAAATAAAGATTTTGTTTGATGGTTTTTAATCGTTTAAGTTCGTGTAAAAAATTTACGATGATTATCGAAAAAAAATACTATTATACAAGCCTAGTTCTTAAAATCACAATTGAAGTAGCGAGGATTTATCTCCTTTCTAAATCCTTGTATTTAATAACAACTAGATGTACCCGCTCTCTCTACGATTTTTGAAACAGCCTGCTGGTTACAGTTTTCCTGCGATCCAGTGGAGCAACAAAATAGCATGCACTGAGCACTCCTTGGACAATCTTATAACAAACGTCACAGATCACATGTTTGTTTAAAACATAATTACATATGGTCTAAGGCTTTTCTTGTTTTATAACGTTTTTACTTATATTATGCTCCCCGATAAAATCCATGGCCAGCTTCAGATGTCACGTTTAAAGGTTCCTGTACATTCCGAGTTTTAAGTTATGATGGATATTGAAACATTTGTAGTATTAGTTGTTTTGGCTGTAATTTCTGAAGTTCAAAACTCACATCTTGGAAATAATTAAGTGAAACCCTGTAATATAATATTGATGCAACATTGAATTAATAAATGAAATAAGACTCCGCGTTCGTGAATTATAATCAAATTTAGATTTTACCTTTGTCTCTTCTCTTACGGAAATCGCTTAAGTAAATATAAACCTACCTCAAAATATAGGCTGCCCGCGTAGTCAAATTTTGTCCCGATCGGTTCTTTAGTTTCCGGGATACAGACGGACAAAAGATAAAAAAATATATGAAAATTCTGCTGTCTATCAATTGTAGTCGGCGAGGCGTTATTTTTTTTAATATCTTTGTTGTACAGAATTCATACTTTGTTGTACAGAGTTTCACCGAGGACCGAGGATGGAAAACAAGGACAATATACCTGGTGACCCTACTCAAAAGCGGCTGTTTCGAGTGGAACGTAAATTGTTGGCTTCGCTCCGGGAATAGTTTATTTCATCGCAGGGTTCGACGGCCGCGTGTGGTGGTCCTATACTACTGTTTATTCTGATAGTAATTGATATAAATACGCAAACACACGTTTATTTATTTAATACTAGCTTTTCACCCGCGTGGATATTTCCGGGATAAAATAAGTTTATATTACTAGAGATTCAAGCAACCTCTGCTATTACTTTCAAAGTATAATATTAACCGAATATATTTGTGGTATAGTACATTTTTGTGTATTTTGTATTTAAATTGGACATAGTTTTACAAACTATGGCCCCGGCCACAGGACATATACATCGACACTATCTGTCACGAGAACGTATAAATTATGTAAACAAACGTTCAGAAGTTCCCAACATTTCGGTCGAAGGAAAAAAG
>DVZL01006718.1:0-11171 GCA_018236625.1 Lasaia peninsularis | reverse complement strand
GCCCACAAAGTCCGGTGAAGTTGTAAGAACCACTCGGTTAGCAACAAGTTAGTCTATATCAAAAAAAAAAAAAAAAGAACTTAGAGGCGCATTTAAGTTTTGCACGAAGTGTAATTCGAGCAAACCGTTCACGCCGCGCCGCGCCGCTCCGTACAAAGAATTTGTAAAAAAATGAACGTCTGCTTCAACGCGCGCTAACACAGACTGCGCACACTTTAGTCGGCAATCTGTATTTGCTAGGGGTGGACATAACGCACGCGATCATGGCGCCAGGTGTACAAAATAATACTTCGATTCGATCTCTGCACGATTTCCATAGCGTCTATGTCCCTATAGCTCTGCCGACAGCATGATCGAAGATGTGCGACGTGTGCGTTGATTCTGAAAAATCCGCGACCGAATTTTTGCGCGCCATGCAGATTTTTTGAGCGCCGCAGACTCGATCGCACAAAAAGTGTGCCGTCTGCGCTGCACCTAAAGCTACCGACGAATCAGGAGGTTCGAGCTTGTTTCCCGGCGAGCCTGACATTTGAGGGATGAAGTTAGATGTCGGTATTACCAGGTCTGGTTGTTAATTAAATTCATTGGTATCTATCCTATTAAGAATTTCTTTGTCAAATCTACGACTTTATGATTTTTTTCCAAGTTTTCTAATACTTTGTACAAGGTTTTTCTGAATGCTTTATTTAATTATATTTGTGGGTTCTGCATGGACAAATGCGCTGTAAAAATTTAATGCATAGGTTCTAGTTTCACAGACTAAAATATGCGTCACGGATAGTCTGTCAGCTGCGCTGCCCCTTAGGCAATTACGCTATCCCCTCGACCAACGAGGCGTTTATTTTACAAAGTAGTAATAAATATACAAAGTAGTAATACATACAACCGATACTTTTTTTATTTGGTAATAGGCAGGCATTTGACCACAATCTCACCTGATGTTAAGAGATGATGCGGCCGAAGATGGAACGTGCCTTCTTAGATACAGCCTATTCAATCTGGCTTTATTTTTTTATTTTATTTAGCCAGGTTATATTGATCTGGGAACACACACGCAGGTAGCGAATTCCACTCCCTAGCCGTTCGCAATAAGAAAGACGAATCAAATCATTTCGTGCGGATAGGTGGGATATAAACGACATAAGGGTGGAGCAAGCGCCCACATCTGGTGTCACGGCGGTGGAAAGGGGCTGGTCGAATTAAGTCATATAGTTCTGTCGCACACTCACTGAAGTGTATCCTGTAGAAGACCGACAAACGAGCTACCCTACATCTATGTTAAAGGCTCTGTAGCTTAATGTTAGTCAGAGCAGGGTCACCAATAAGTCTTTTAGCTCGTTTTTCCACCGAGTTCAAGGCAGCGAGCTGGTATTTGGCAGATCCATCCCAGAGGTGACAGCAGTACTCCATGCACGACTGAGCTTGTGCTTGATACAGCTGAAGCAACTGTTCTGAGCTGAAGTACCGCCTGACCTTGGACAGGATACCTAGTTTTTTGGCCACAGTCTTTGCCTTGAACTCGATGAATCGCCCAAAGTTGAGACTGGGTGTTAATTCCATTCCGAAGAGCTATAGGTGGTCGGTTATTTCCACAGGTACACTCCGAAAAGTCGGAGCCAGGTGGAAAGGACTCCGTTTAGTGTAAAACAAACATGCCTATATCAGCGATCAACGCTACGAGATTAGAGTAACCCAAATCGGAAACCGCACTGAGGGCTAGGTCCACACGACTTACCGTAGCCTCTCGACAAGATTATTTATCATCCTTACTGGTCCTTGCACTTGCCATGTATCTGTCCGTTACTGTGCTGTCGTCAGCGTATCCCAAGGTACCAGGTACAAGCAGATCATTTATGTGCAGCAGAAAAAGCGTAGCGGACAGGACTGACCCCTGAGGAACCCCCCAGCATTGATTTCCTGGACGCTAGAGGAGTAGCCATCAAGGACTACTTGGATTGAATGTTCACTCAGGAAGTCAGATATCCAAGTGCCAAGGCCATCAGGAAGCTTGCTTAGAAGGCTTGCATGCCCTGTCAAAAGCTGTATCCTGTCAAAAGATATCGAGAGACACAGCAAGTGCTTCAACATATTTCTCTACAGCCTCATTCCACAAGTGTGTGGCATACATCAGAAGGTCCCCAGTCGACCGGTTTCAGCAGAATTCGTATGGACGGTTGCTGAGGAGGTCATTGCCTTCTAGATGTGCCAGGAGTCTGTTGTTAAGTACACGCTCCATAATCTTACAGACTATGAAGGTGACTGAGATTGGGGTCAGCTCGGTTTCCTTTTTTAGGCCCAGGTTGCATATTAGCAAGCTTCCACGATTTAGGCAAAATACCAGTCTTAAGTGAGAAGCGAAATAGATGTGTAAGTGTAGTTACTATATTGGTAAGCAGTTATTGCGCGTTGCCAACATCAGTGCTTGTAACTCTCATCCTTGTACATCTAGTCTATAAAGGCGTGAAGCCATTTATTTAACGTTTCAAATGTTGTTTTTTAGCATTTCCTCCTAGCTTTAAAACTATGATTAATTGCAATTAAAAAAAGTTGAGGTCATTTGATACAATAATATTATGTTGTTGGTAGTAGTCTCGAGTTTTTGTGATGACTTGTGTTGCTAAATAGTTTTTTGTTGGCCGTCTTTGTACTTTTTGTGAACAAAATGTTGGTCAATGCTACCGCTAATTTAAATAATTCATATTGGTGAGTGTTTTTAAAAATAATACTTTTTATGCTGTACAACTATGAGACACAAAGTTAAGTTGATTTTAAAATTGCAACTATGTTAATTTAATTATGGACTTTTGGAACTGATAGCAGATACCTGACTTTGTAGAATAAACGGTCGAGTGTTAAGCGTACACACCTAACTACACTGACCAATCACGAGGTTCTGGTTAGATTTCCGACGGGGACAGGCGTGTATGTGATGAGGCATAGTCCGTACGAGCATTCCTTCTTGTAGAATTTACCACAAATATACGAGAATAATTGTTTTTCCTTTCTTTCGTTCCAGGCCCCTAGTGGCATTACTCGACGGTCGTGACTGCACCGTCGAAATGCCTATACTAAAAGACGTAGCTACGGTCGCGTTTTGCGACGCTCAGTCCACATCGGAGATCCACGAGAAGGTGCTCAATGAGGCGGTCGGCGCTCTAATGTGGCACACGATCATTCTCACCAAGGAGGACTTAGAAAAGTTCAAGGCGTTGCGGATTATCGTGCGCATAGGCTCCGGTGTCGACAATATTGATGTCAAAGCAGCCGGGGAACTTGGTAAGAAAGAACAATTTTATTTATAGCACTTTTAAATTTGATCACTCTAAATGTTGCTTTACCAGATCTTAATATAGGATTTACCCAAGTACACTTGTACTACAACTGTACACTGACAACTTCTTTTTTAACTTTGAGAATGTTTTTCAAATATTATACACAATACAGTTTTATACATTTCGAATACAGCATCTCTCGTGTTAATTTAAACATAGCAATGTAATTAGCAAAGTGCTCTCTTTGCTTTTAATGAAAAATTCCTTTAAAAGGTTCTACCGTTAGAAAATAATTTTAATAAAACCTCTACATTTTAAGTGCCCCTTGCTCAGAAACCAACTATTCATTCAGCTTTTGAAATGAGAATTGAATTTGTTTGAAATATAATTTGCTTACATAAAATTCTCTTTCTTAAATTAGAAAATATATTTTTGGTGCAGTGACTGGATAGTTATGTTTTTTAAGTCATATTTTATAAATACTTCCATCTAAATGTATGGAATTATTTAGTAACTAGATATGCTCTCACTGGGAGAAATATGCTGGTAAAGTTAATAAAAGATGAAAGAACTGGTTCTTTGAATCGTAGAATAGATCTTCTGTATTTATCACAAAGCTTGAAGTGATCTAAAGTTTTTATTTTGTTGATTCCAGGTATAGCAGTATGTAATGTACCCGGATATGGTGTTGAAGAAGTGGCAGACACGACAATGTGTCTTATATTGAATTTATATCGGCGGACATATTGGCTGGCTAATATGGTTCGGGAAGGAAAAAAATTCACAGGTATGTTTGTTTTCGTGTTCTTAACCGTTTTATAGAAAGGGTATCAAACATATCTCACATGGCAAAGAAATTTGTACTGTCTATAGAGACCATAATTATTAAAAATGAATCTCTTTAATGGTGCTTCTATGATTCATAAGGTTAGTGGCAAAACTAAGTTTTGCAAGGTAAGATGATTGGTAGGATTTAAAAAAATGTAAGCAATGACATTTATAACAGACCATAATATATTTTCTTCTTATAAGTAGGTATAGACTGATGTAATAAATCGAACAAAGTTAGAAAACATTTGAAAAGGCAATTGTTTTGCTGTATATTGGCACCCAGCGCTTAGTAATTTCATAAATATGTAAACAGTTAATGGTATAAAGTTATTCTTTATTCACTTAGACACGCTCCCCATTTTATGCGCCGCATCGTACGTGTCAAAGGATGCCGCCGTGTAGACAAAGATACGGCGTGCGTCGTAAGTCTGCCATTAGTGTGTACTGACACTATCTAAACGAATGGACTTCATCTTAACTATATTGGTATATATATGACTTTGATTTGTGACTTCTGAATCAATGCAATGAATGACCTCGTACTTCCAGGGCCAGAACAAGTTCGCGAGGCGGCGGCGGGGTGCGCCCGCATCCGCGGCGACACGCTCGGCATCGTGGGGCTCGGCCGCATCGGGTCCGCGGTGGCGCTGCGAGCCAAGGTGTTTGGCTTCAACGTCGTATTCTACGACCCCTACCTGCCCGACGGCATCGAGAAGTCGCTCGGACTGACTAGAGTTTATACGTTGCAGGTAAATAGGAAGGCGCAAACCAGACGCCGAAGGTGGAACATGCATACACCAGAAACAACCTTAAACATGGCTAAGTTATGTTGTTCCGGGAATACATTCGCAGGAAGCGAATTCCACTCCTTAGCCGTTCGTGTTAAAAAAGATGAGCCAAGGATAGATAGTATATTTACGACATAAGGGTGGAGCGAACACTCGCGCCTTGTTTCCCGATGATGGAATAGGGCTGGATGAATCAATTCGTTCAATTTTTTCATACACTGGCCGAAATGTATTTTGTAGAAAACCGACAAAAGAGCTACCTTACGCCGAACCGAACCGTAGCTAATTGCAAGCAGTTTTGGTTTGCCTGTATGATAAAGTTTGAATTCTTCTTATTCACAAATGTTCCGTTTTACCTAATTTATTTTGTAACATAACCATCTTTATAAGTTGAGCAGTACGGCCATTGTCATATTTAGATTTGGAATGCCCCTTAAAGTTAGTGATGGAAAAGGTGTAACATTAAATTGACCTTATAACATTAAAAAGATCAACTGCGCTCCATGCCCACTTGTTGCATTCTTGCGGATTCACTTTCAATAAACTTATAATGACCATTTGTTTTTTTCATTTCAGGATCTCCTATTCCAGAGTGATTGTGTTTCATTACATTGCAGCTTAAATGAACATAATCACCACCTAATCAATGAATTTACTATTAAACAGATGCGCCCAGGTATGTCACGTTTATGGTCTGCGTTTCATTGCTTTATTTGTTAACAAGTGCAAATGGCGTTTACTTGGTATGCCACTGACCATTCTGAAATGAGTTTCAAAATGTCAAAATGTATTAGTTAGAGTGATGACGATGTAACATTGAAAAGGAACATCTAGTGATGAGGATAGTAAATTAGTAATCCTATCACCAATTTGAAAACCCAACCGTCGTATCGTCGTTGATATTGTAGACCCAAGTGTGAACAAGCACTCGGTTCTCTTGATGATTGTAAGAGATAAGAGTGGCCTTTGGACACCATAGATGCGGTGCTAGGTGCTATGACCCAGACTTATTCGTGGGAAATAAGTAGTTGATGTGAGTGTGTGTCCGTCGCAGGCGCGTTTCTGGTGAACACAGCGCGCGGCGGGCTCGTGGACGACGAGGGGCTCGCGGCGGCGCTCAAGCAGGGCCGCATCCGGGCCGCCGCGCTCGACGTGCACGAGAATGAGCCCTTCAACGTCTTCCAGGTTACTATATTCATGTTACATTTCTCTGTCGAGGTGTGGATGGGATATGTGGTTGGGGGACAGTTTGAGGAGTTCGCAAAGGTTGGTATTGGGTAAGCGATGTGAATAACTGATGACTAGTGGTTATTGTTAGCCGTGATATCCTGAACAAGAAAGAAAATGATGATCTTAAATGTTTGGAATAAGAAACTTGTTTAAAGTAAAGCGAGTAAAACGATGATAATTACTCGGGTTTGTCACTCTCGGTTACGAACAGTAGTTCTTAAAGTGCTAACACTGGTATCATTTAAACAATAATTCAATTAAAATTTATTTATTTATGGAAAACCAACAGCTTAGCAATAGGAATATACATAATAATAAAAATAGAAAGCCAGTTACAGGTCTTCACGAATATTAAAAAAGACAATTAAATTAACAACTGATAACATATTAAAAAGAGAAAAAAAACAGAGGAGAATCCGGAATTTTGTGAATATCCGGTACTGGAGATATAGGGAAGTCGATTTAAGCGTAGACTTAGATTAGATTATTTTACATCGACTTTACAAAAATTTGACTGTAAAATTGAAGCTGAAAATACCGTAAAAAATTGTTTCAGGGCCCGCTGAAGGAGGCGCCGAACGTACTGTGCACGCCCCACGCGGCCTTCTACTCGGAGGCGTCCGCGCAGGAGCTGCGGGAGATGGCGGCGTCCGAGATCCGGCGCGCCATCGTGGGCCGCATCCCCGACTGCCTCCGCAACTGCGTCAACAAGGACTACTTCCTCGCCGGCGCCGCGCCCATGCAGGTGCGGCCCATTACGGATCCATGTTACTTCGCTTTCTCTTCCTACTTCGTTCGCACGCTTTCTAAAAGCTAAGGGCCGCTTTTCACCGAGTCAGAGTAAAGTATCAATTACTTATCATTGATTCATACTACTTGACAGATAAAACTATCAAGTAAATTAATTCCATTTCACAAACGTAAAGTGACCTATAAGTTACCTTACAATTAGAGGAATTTTGAATGATTTTTAACACATTTGACAGTTTTGACTTATCTGACACTTCCTAATCGCCTCTGTGGTGAAACGTTACGGCTGTTGCCTGTTAACAACGTTAGCCGTGTAAGGTCCCGGTTCAAATCCCAGGTCGGCCAACTTTTCTTAAATGTTTTTCAGACGATTCTTTTTTACTTTTTTTGTGGACGAAAGTTAGTATTATTAATAATTGAAAGAAAACGAGAACGAAGTACTAATTTTACTGTGAGTGAAAGAGATATGTTAATATTTTGGAATAAAAATAAAGTATTGAAAGGTGGAAAAATGAAGAAATAGCATGGAAAAGTATGAGCGGGAGTTTAATGTCTAATCAGGTGGAGTTTTTATGACTAAGAAGACATTACAAATTAAATACGACTTAGATAAAAAGGGCCGTGTAAATAAAAAAAAAATATATAAACATCAAAATATGTAACATTAAAATATCCCTAATTGTTGACTAAAGCAGATACTCAACACTCTAACTTGCAAGTAAATTACCGACAAGTTTAATCACCGAGTAACGTTACTCGGACTTTGTGAAATTGCTTTCTGCATTTACTCAGGAGTTTACTGAGCAATTAGCTTACTTGTAACTTTACTCAGACATGGTGAAAGAGGCCCTAAGTCACAGCAAGAAATCGCCACCGCGCGGCTCGCTACTGGAGACGTTGTTGATGTCATTTTCTATACCAATCAATGGTGTCAGTGGACTTCACCATTTCGTATGCGTAGTCTTCTGTTTTATTACATGTGTTGCGGTACAGTCGGTACTTTTTGAAGATACCTTTTATATATTATATATATAATAATAAATTATGCTATTGTAATAATGCATATTAAGCTGGGTGTAAAATGAAAGGGATAAATATTGCAGTCAAACATATTTATTTTGACTATTTAAAAATAAATGAAAACTTTGTTGCAAACTAATACATTTACATTTGGGACAACAAATAATTATTTTTATAATAGATACGTTTATATTAATTGGTATGCAAAGGCAGTCTTATCGTGAAGTAGCGATCTCTGCGAGACAACCCTTGCAAAACAAGGACACGGAAATAAAATGTACCTGTAAACTAGGGCATTGCTGCTAAAAGTCCTATATACAATCCATATAATAACTAAAAGAAATAAATACACACATTCAAATACATAAACAAATACATTGATAAATACACATACTATCACTGTATGAAAACTGATGATGATTACTGATAATGGGCTTTCGATAGTTTCTTAAAAATCGTAAGTGATTGTGCCTCCCTAATGTGCATAGGAAGTGCATTCCATAATTTTATGGCTTTACAAGTATAAGACAGATGATAGTAGTTACTGTGTCATACGGGTACACGAAGTGAGAGATGCTGAGTAGATCTTAGATCTCTAACACCCCCACTAGAAAACTCAAACCTTTCTTTAAGTGTAATAATAAGTGTAACAGAAATAAAATAAATACTCTCATACTCAAATACATAAATAAATACATTGATAAATACACATACTATCACTACATGAAAACTCATGACGAATCCTGATAATGGGCTTTCAACAGTTTCTTAAAAATTGCAAGTGATTGTGCCTCCCTAATGTGCATAGGAAGTGCATTCCACAATCTTATGGCTTTACAAGTATAAGACAGGTGATAGTAGTTACTGTGTCAAACGGGTACACAAAGTGAGAGATGCTGAGTAGATCTTAGATCTCTAACACCCCCACTGCAAAACTCAAACCTTTCTTTAAGATAATTTGGTGTTTTCGGATTAAAGAGAACACCAAATAACAAAGATAAAGTATGGAGATCACGATATCTTATTGGTAGCCATTGAAGCCTTGCCCGATATTCAATGGTCAAATTTAAGGAGTCCAAAGATATAATTTATGCACAAGCTTTAAAGACGCTCAAGCCTGGCAAATTGCTCATTGGTTACGTTATAAACAATACTAAAAAAATTGTAAATACTTTTAGATACACATACAAACACACTTATCTTACTAATTAGAAATACTTACGGTTGTGTGCGTTAAGTATTACCAGTAGCAAAATTAAAATTGAAACTTTACAAAACGAAATACGTGAAAATCCGGTGGACCAATTATTTTTTGTCCCTAGAAATTTGAGAATTACGAAATTGGAAACGCTTAGTGAAAGGTATTATAGAAAAAGCTTTGCGCATCTTCAAAGGTGGGCCAACCCTTTGGGTGAGGAGCGAACCGGGTTCGTGGAGGTACGCACAATATAGAAAACTCGTGTTAGCCCAGTTTCGACTCTTTGTAACAGCATTTTGGCTGAGTTGCAGATTCCTATGTCTTGATACTATTGATTAGTTTTAGATAAATAAAAACCGGAAAAATAATAAATTTTTATATGAGAGACCTTAATCAAAATTTATCTATCTTGTTTTTAGGGATTGTCATTATAGCGTGTATACAACAGGTTCCGTTTTAACCTTTGGTTACGTAACCATAAAAATTGGTTCTAAAAGTCGGTTGGTAAAACATTGATGGAAAATTGCATACTTTTATGAATAGAAGTAAATTATAATCACTTGATGAATGAATTATAATACAGTTAGAGCAATGTACCTACTTATCGCTTGTTTCGCGCTCTCGTTTGCACACTCAGCTCGGGCGGAACGTGACAATGAGTTACGTTTTTTCATCGATTTATTACACGTAATCACGTCAAAACACTAAAAGAATGTGTTGGATGTTAACTCATATTGAAATACACAAAAGAATTGTTACTAAAATAAACTCATGTATTGTCTACAAAATAAAAAAAGCAAATCAAGTTTACTGTTTTTGACGTGACAACATCTTAAATTAGTTGCGGCTCGAAGTCACTCATGAAAAAGTGTAACACCCGCTCACGTCTGTTACGATGAGTCATCGAACGAGAGGGAGGCCCGCCGAGTAAACAAAATATATTTCTATAGTTAAAATTTGTGCAATTTAATAATATTCATATCAATAAATATTCTACCGAGAAAAATATGTTGTCACGTAAAATCTTCGCCCGTAAAACTGACTTTACAGGCAACAATTTTTTATAATAATTCTTTTACAAATCAAATTTTACAATATATTTATACATCAACGATCTCGGAAACGGCTCCAAAAATTGCTTGAAATTTTGTCAATCTAGCTAAGTTTAATTTTCAGGTTTCATTTACTATCATGTTCTTATTTAATAAAAAAAACTCTTACAATATCATTAGAGTAGGAAGCCAAATTTCACCACTATTTATGAAGTTAGATTAGCTCGGTCGGGAAATTGGGCACGTTAAAACTCAGGAAGCTCGGGTTAAAATCTCGGTTCAATTATTTATTTTACTTTTTTCTTCTTATTATATTAATATTCATATTTATAAGTAAATATAATCCCAAGAAAATATATGAACTAAAAAAAACCGAGCGAAGTTCGGTCATCCAGGTACATCTTAGATTTACATGTTTATTTCGTATGTAGTTAAACAATTGTTTATGTTATGTTATATAATGGATTAGTGGAGTTTACATATCTTAGTGTCAATATATTATAGCATAAGTTAACACACACACCTACTAGTATATTTAAATAAAAAAAAACTTTTGAAGAAAATAGTTTGAAAAGTATCAAAATTAGTCCATCGCACTTGAGTTTTATAATTTAAGAAGAAGAAACAGGGCATAAGAAATAATTGTAAAGAAGGAGAAGAAACGTTTGTATCCCAAAAGGTTTAAAAAGGGGTGCGAAACACCCCCACTTGTGTGTTCGCGAATAAGAAATTTAAATATATAAAATGTTAATGCGGTTGTATGGTTGTGCGTTGAATATTTTATTCTACATTTTTTTAAGGTTTCTTATATTTTGTATATTTTAAACATGACCACGTTTTTTTAATATTTAGTAACGGAAAGCAACTTCTCCGTTATTTTTTCGAGGTATAGACTAAACGTTAAGACCGTTAGCCACGTGGGGTCCCGGGTTCAATTCCCGGGTCGGGCAACATTTCTTAAATGTTTTTCAGATTTTTCTGAATAAGCATTTCATTGCCCGGGATTGGCGTGTGCCCGAAGTGGCGATAG
>DVZL01006717.1:0-11174 GCA_018236625.1 Lasaia peninsularis | reverse complement strand
GTTTTTTGATATCAGCGCGATCTATGATTTGCGACCGTAATTTTAGTGTGACACATGTTACGCATACAAAACATTATTTGTTGAAACATTAGGCTGGGTTATCTATTTGAGACTTTCGAATTCTTTGTCAGGCTCCTTAAGATTTTTTTTCATAAAAGATGAGGCGAGCGGGCAAGTAGGTCACCTGATGGTCAGTGATCAACCTACCGGTTGATGTGCAACACCGAGAGTGACATGTGTTTTTTTATGATATTGGAATGCAAACAAGCAGACGGATTTCCTAGTGGTAAGAAATGGTGGAAATGGTGCGTTGCCAACCTGAGGCTGGGATGGTAAGCCTCTCGCATAAGTTTACCGGCTACCCTACCCTCCAAACTTGATCACGACAATGTCGAGTACTAACGCTATTGTGGCAGGAATAGGTAAGGCGGTGGTACCAATCCGAGCGAGTCGTTGCGAGACTCTACCACCTAGTGAATGTTACGGTGTTGGTGACAATAGCAATAGCCTTTTAGAAATGAGTATGCTCTTTTTTCTAAGTCGTATCAATTTGGAAATACCACCGTTGGTAATTTGTTGCACACAAGTGTTAAGTGAGGCAGAAGATGCCTTAGGAAACGTGGTTAATTTGATTTGATCATCGTTTTATTATTGGTGAGAACTCTGTCTACATGTGGTGATGATCTTAGTTTGAATTAATTGAAGACATGAAGCTAAAGGATAGATATAGTGGAATCTGTCACCGATATTAAACATCTTTTTCATTCTCATAGTGCCATTTATCTCAATCTTGTAAGGTTATATTTTGACATTCTAAACTCTAAAATCTCTACACTAAGACTCTGACTTTCACAGATTGTAAATTATTTACTATCTTTACTAAGTTAATTTAATTTATATTACTATCATTTAAGAGTTTTGGGCGGGATTGAGACAGAAAATGGACGTAGTTTTTTCAGAATTATTAAAATTCGTGTACGTATTGAGTAAAATTAGTCAACTTTAGTGTCATTTTCTATAAGTTGTTTAGTTAAAATGCACAAGTGAAGAATTCCTGAAATTGGTGTGTCTTGTATTTTATTGATGCCACCAAATCCCACTTCATAAGCTTATTAGGTAAGTATGTTACAACTTTATGTACCAGCAATTACTTTTTACGACGGATTATGTCTATTCTAAACTTGATGAAAATTGATTAAACTTGATTAATGGCAGTTGCTTATGCCCATACTAAACTGTTTATAATATTAAAATAACCGCTTTTTACTTAATCCGCGAACGTATACTAACTAAAATATTTTTTTCACAATTTTTGTCTCTCTGTCTGTTTGTTTTGGTTAATCACTGGAATAGTTGAACTGACTTTGACGAGATATCACTCGTCAAAATCGCTGATGTAATTTGTTACTAATACTATTTATTTTAGAAACATATATATGAAATGACTAAATTCAGAGGCGGGCGAAGTCATACGTTATAAATAATAATACATTCACTTAACAGAAATTGTGTTAGCAAATGTGGATGGTTGTAGGTATCCGGGGAGATCTAGATTATCATTCCACGACCACATAGCTCGCGTATCATCCGAGGGTAGTGTCAAGAGTCTAAAAACAAGCGTGATTATATATTTTTTTATATGATAAGACAACAAACAAGCTCACGGGTTTCCTGACGACCTGAGACGACCGTGGCCTATAGACACCATAGATGTAGGCGGTTCGCTGTTCTGTAGCCGATGTTAGGCCTGACGTGCAAGTTTACCGGCTACCTTACCCTCCAGATCGGAACACAACAATGTCATGGCGGCAGGAACATAAAGGAAGCTAGCCAAGTAAGCAGGTCGTGACACTTAGTACTCGATATTCTCTGCCTACCTCGCAAGTGACCTGGCGTAAATATATCTATGTATGCAGTATATATTCTAAGTTGATTGTTCCACTATTAGGACGTAAGTCAATCAAGTCTGATTGCTACGTAGTTAGGTCTCGTACAAAATCCATGTCAGGTCGGTGTCGTGAGGGTCTCGTATCAACACTCATTAAACTCGCCTTCTCAGAATACAAACCAGTA
Source organism: Lasaia peninsularis (assembly GCA_018236625.1). Classification (NCBI taxonomy): domain Eukaryota; kingdom Metazoa; phylum Arthropoda; class Insecta; order Lepidoptera; family Riodinidae; genus Lasaia; species Lasaia peninsularis. The sequence continues at coordinate 9,101 of DVZL01006717.1, read as the reverse complement.
TTACAGATAAGCTGTATTGGTTTTCCGCACGCACAGTACTAGCTTTCGTGTTTTACCATGCAATTATGATCATAACACTTGGACGTATGTTATATTCGACTAGCGACTCGCCCCGGCTTCGCGTATATTATCCAGTCTATCTATGAAAAAAACTGCATCAAAATCCGTTGGATAGTTTTTAAGATCTAAGCATACAGACAGAAGTGGGAAGCGACTTTGTTTCATATCTCGGTGTACGTGAAATAGTTGACAAACTCTATAAGATTAGTCTCCGGAGGTTAGACCAGGTAATACTAAAGCCAAGAAAGTACGTAGAGAATAAATACCAGCCCCCTTAGAACGTACACTATCGTCTCGACGCGATCGCGTCGTTTCGCGTGATTGGAAATGTCAAACTCAAAAAACTCAGTATAAATTTTTGACTTTGATATTTCTAATCGCGCGAAACGACGCGATTGCGTCGTGACGATAGTGCACGTTCTAACCCCCCTGGTTTCCGTACTCTTTTTTTACAAGAATTGCTTGAAAATATCTTTAAACACAACAATGTATATTAAATTTGTTTCTGATTTGTTAATGCAGTGTGCGTACAAGAAGGAAAAATAAGTATATAAATAAATAAAATAATCCTTTTTTATTTAATTTACAACATAACACAAATTTGAAATATCTATTTTATACCAATTTGGTATTTACAATGCATATTTGGCAGTACATAGAACAAAACAGAGATGTCAGCCTTTAGATAAAAAAATAAACGTTAGATAATTTAACGTTAGTTATTTGAAACTTTAGAAGTATTTTTTAAACATTTTTAGTTACTTCAAAACACTATATACTATATAAAATTTTTTGTGTGTGTATGTTACTTTTACTAAATCATATAATGTTAAAAATAATACATACCTAAAAAATGTTATATCACATGCAACATTATATTACTCCATTTTGTGGTGTGGCAACTCTTGTAGTTTGTGGCTTCAATTGCAAGAGTGAGGTGTTTTCGTAATTCATAGGCAAATTTTGATATCGTTTAACTATTAAAAATGCTACAAAAGTATTAAAATCGCGGAAGTGCATAAATATGTGTCGTGATAGTGAATTATATATTAATAGTCCAATTAAAGTGTAGTGTCCAACATGTTTCGATGTATACCTTTGTTCAAATGTAATCGCCAAGTGGAATCTGTAGACAAGCGGCATTGCTCGTTGCCAACGGTACCTGAAGACATTTTACGATATTCCAGGAGTTTGGAGGAACTTTTATTAGACGCCAATCACATTCGAGATTTGCCTAAAGTGAGTGAACTTATGTTATATACTGTACCATTATGTCGTGGGCGTTCACCTTATCAAAATGTGTAAATAAAACAATAATGGAGTAATATTTTTATGGATTTCTGACATTTGTAAACATAGAACTTCCTAATCTAATTTTAAATCTAAATATTTGGTCTAAGCTCATATTTATAGTTTACTTCTAAAATGTGAACTCTTAAGAGATGACAGTAATGATTAATAGTAAATAACGCTACAATTATTGATGAAACCTAGAGACCAGATTGTTTTTTGTCCTTTTGCTTTTTGCCTAAAATAACCTTAAATTCGGCATTAAATATACATAATTATCTTTAAAAAACACTCAAAAAAATATAGGCCGATTTTCTATTATTCACCCTATATTAAGCAAAGTACTTAATGACTTAAATGCATATTCGTCTTCATGTTGCTATGGGTCCCCTGTGTATTATCATCTGTCTCCCAGTGCAGCTTGTAAGAGGTGAGCACAGGTTAAATGGATCATTAACAGTAAGACCACTGGCTGCTGTGCAATAATTTCTCTGGGTAGGAATCCATCCTTACTTATTCCAGTTTGTTTTTAAAGGGGATTGCAATCTTATGAAAAATAATAAATACAAACTATTATAATTTTTGTCTGTCTGTCTGTTTGTACCCGCTAATCTCTGAAACGGTTGGACCGATTTGACGTGACTTTCACTGGCAGACAGCTGATGTCATAAGGAACAGCTTAGGCTAATTCTATTTTAGAAATGTATGAATTAAAATAATTAAATAAAAATGTGGATGAAGTTGCAGGCAAAGGTAGTACTTTGTAAGTCGACAACAGCAATTTATACTACGCTAACTCGAATTTTAGGTAAATTGTTTCTTTTATGTCAACGGACCTAAAATGTGGTCCTCTATATGTTTTAAAAAAATCGTGAAGAAAAATACATAAATAACAAAGTTACAAATCTTATAATCGCTAAGTAAAGGTATTTTTTAAAATCATTCGATTTAAATTACGCCCCGGGAGATGTCGCCCCGCTTGTTTGTTTATATTAGTTAGCGTAGTAGAAATTGCTGGTGTCGACGTGAAAACTAACGATTCGATTTCGATGAAACTTGGTATAATTATACCTACTGGGATACTTTTATCCTGGATTAAATAAAAATGCAGATGAAGTCGTGGGGCACAGCTGGTCCAAAATATACAATGTGTAACACTCCAAAAAGTAAAAATAAATTAAAAGTGTCTACAGCTTAAGCATGTTATTTATTTACTTTGAGGTTAAATACATTTTTTATAATTTGTCCAGAGATATAATCCTATACAAGTAAATAAAATTGGAGTGTATGTATGTAATATTCAAAAAACTGATTATATACATATTTATGTATAGCGCCATCTGTCGGGTCAGCTCGTTCAATGGAACTCATTTGAGTACAGAATAAATAACTAAAATAAAAAAAATCTAGGGGATGCGGTCTTCACCTCGTTCGTGGTGGCTCCACAAGTGATCAGTGTATGGCGAGGCTGTTGGGGGATAATGGAATTAACCCCCCACCTTTTCCCCTACGTTCAGATATACCTATTAGGTATCGTGATACATATTTCTTTTGCTTTGGTCAGGTAAGCTAAATTTTTTTTTAATATATCGTCACGAATTTGTTCCTGAAAGGGTAGGCAGAGGTAATTAAACACCATTGATACCGGTCCCATAATGTGACAGGTGGCAAGTCCATCGCCATATCGGGCTTTTATCCACGATGTTTTCCTTCACCGTAAGAGTTATCAGAAAATGTACTTGAGTTAGAAAAACTCATCGGTACATGGCGGGCTTCGAACTTTGACTACCCACATGAAAGTCCAAAGCGCGTACCGCTAGGCGAACGAGGTCTTAAATTATTTTTATTCTATTTATTACCCAAATAGCTGTGACCGCGACTTCGTCCGCGTTTTTATTTAATTTTTTTATTTTGTACATTTCTAAAATAAAATTCTAAAATAAAAGTAACTTAAGTCGTTCCTTATTACCATCAGCCTAGTCTGTTCAGAGATACAAACAGATAGACAGATAGACAGAAATTCTAAAAAATACTGTTTGGTATACTATGTACCTTGTAAACATACGCATGTATTAAGTATTTTGTCTAGTCGGCATGATGTCATTTTAAGAAGCTTTTTTTTGCATTTTAATGAGTTTGAATTAGTTGAAAGAGCCCCGGTGGCCTAGCGGTACGCGCTTGGGACTTCGATTTCGCTAGCCAAGGGTCGAATCCCGCCATGCACCAATTAGTTTTTATAACTTAAGTTCCTTTTTTGAGTGCTCATACGATGAAGCGAAACACATTTATGAAGACCGGGTTTCCGAGAAGAAAACGTAGATTTCCGAAGCGAAGCAGAGCGGGAAATACATACACACGATTGCAACTAAAATACTCCCTTAATGACAAGAACTTTGTTTAAGAGCGTTAACTTTGAAATTAATCGACGTAATTTTTATAGGATAAGAAAAAAAAGACAATGAGCAAGCACACGGGTCTCTTGAGGGTAAGATCCGGTTGTCTCTTACCATCAGGAGAGCCGTGGGCTTGTTCGCTTCCTTATTCCATAAAAAAATAAGCCTCTCGAACTATTATGTGCAAATTATTGTAATAGCACTAAACTTGTTATGTATATTTCTAACACTTGCGTTGAAAAAAGATAGTGATAACTTAAAATAGCAGCAGAATTACCGCCATTTGAATAAATAAAATAAATAAATGTTGTCACACCCATGTCGCCGAAAGGGTAGAACGAGTTTCATATGCACCCACGATTAACCGACGATATTAGGTCCCATGAAGTGACATGTGATAAATCCGTCGCAATACCGACAAGTGATGTTAGATAACCGTCCAACAAACTGTGAAAGCGGTCATAGTGCTCGGTCCTTATAAATAAGCGGCTCTCGTGAAATGCGACGCGGGATTAAATTCGGCGCCTACGAACGTCATAAAATTGATAAAAAAATAATATTTACATTAATTAATTGTGATAAGTTTAAACTGCTTAAATCTTATTTATGAAACCTAAGCACTAATTTGGGCTTGATACCTTCGTCTTCTTTAAACATATTACTTAATAACGTATTTTTTTATTACTCAAAAACCACAATAAAAACAGGACCAGGATGATGATATTCTCATTTTTTATACATGAGATTTTTTTCGACTCTTAGTATAGAATAGAACAACTCTTTATTATGCACTAAAAAAAACAAAATAGACAAACATTTAAAATAAAAATTAGAGACTAAAGTTGTAACTAATAACGCATTGAGTTTTGTCTCTGAGAGGTACGGCTTATTAACTGGTTTAATAATAATTAATTAATTGTCGAATAACATTTACGTAATGAATGTCTTTGAGTACGGTGGCAAATGATGCATAAATGCTGTCTTATCGACAAGTCAGCGATTCAGGCAAACCTATAGTACGGATACGGATATAGTACGGAACGAAAGTAATAATTTTACCGTGATATATAATCATAGAGTATCTACTTAATAATAACAACCTATAATAACAAGCGCGATCTAGTCTAACAAATAAATGATAACCATTTTTTACGCAGCGAATACATAGATAGATTGAAAGATAAGCCGAGGGAGATAAGAAGCCGCTTTCCGCCCGCAGGGCAGAAATTTAGTTTGTTGCTACACCCTAGGGCAGTAAAATAGAAAAGTCTTAGATCATATGTCATTATGAAAAGCAGGTGATTTGGGACTTTTTGGGGGACGTGGGAGTTTCATCAAGCTTAGCGGGAAAAAGAAGCCATTTTCGCCCATAGGGCATTCATTTAGATAACCTGATAATTAAGTTTTTTTTTGTAGATTTAGTACGTTTTTATATTATCAAGTTTAAATAAAAAAACACTTAATTCAAGTTTTCATCAAAGTTTGTATAGCAATCAAGTTGTTAACAATTTGAGTAATTGATCATAAAGATTTATAATTATTATACTTATTACGCAATAAAATAGTAATAATAATACATACATGAAATAGTTTTTGCTGTTCTAAGTAATGTTTTATGTAGGATTTTTTGATGTTCTCAATTGTCCTACTTGTTGTAATACTATGTAGGCTTTGGTAGTTTAGTGGTATGCGCTTCGGACTTTCATTTCACTAGTCTATGTTTGAATCTCGCCATGTACCAATGAGTTTTTCTAACTTAAGCACATTTTCTGAGTGTTCTTCGGTGTAGAGAACATTGAGATGAAGCCCGGGATTTGTGCCCGCTATGGCGACGGACTTGCCACCTGTCACACGATGTGACTTAATATCGTCAGCAAATTCTGTATATACCTCTCTGCCTATTATTTCGGGGACATAGAAGCGATGATCTTTGTTTATTTTTATTCTTATGTTCCCAACTTTGGGTAAGTTTAACTTTGTTTTTGAGGTAGGTATAGCCGAGAACAATAAATAAAATATCCCTGGACAAATTAAACTCCAAAAGTAAGCAAATCCATGTTCTGTATGTTAGTCAACCAAACTAATACATAGAAATACTCAAACAGATATCAGAACACATTTGATAAAGACTCTCGGATATACAGACATATAATGTTCACCACACAAATGCCTGCCCCATTCAGAATCGAACTCAAGCCTCGCGATGGCGTTAGGCGTTTACGCTAACCATTTGATCAACGAGGCAGTCAATGACACTCGTTCGTTCGTTCGAAAGACGTTCATCCGTATGTGTGTCTTAATGTCCGTCTCTTTTATACATTAATCAATGCCACTTTTCGTTAAAATTGTATAACTCAAGAACGGGCTGATCTATCCAAACCAAATAAACATTTGGTTTGGATAGATCAGCCCTAACTAAAGCCTAAACAAGCTTTGATCGAACTATTTAGTAGATGGTTTATGCAAAGTTTTTACAAAATCGGTGGAGCGGTTCTCTATTTATCACGTTTTTTGTAACAAATGATTTGTAAATGGGGATTGTGTTTTCAAATTCAAGCTTTTTCAGATGGTGATTGTGCTGTCAAATTGAAACCTTTTTCAGTGTTGACAGTAAAAGCATATGTTCACTATAAATGTAGTGACACGTACCGGGCCGCTAGTATATTATATAATATTTACAGATCTGTTCTTCTCGCCCGATCTCAAAATGCATACAGTGAAAGAGGGGCGGGCCGTTGGGTTTTTGAGAGGATATTATCTCGTGTATACACTTACATATTCATCTTATCTAACATCATGCATTGGAGGGGAGGCTGGGGTCTTCTAGATGCTTCGGCCACCGCCATCATAGAATACACACATGAACGGTATAGGTATGTATCTATACAAATTAATACAATTGATGAGTTTATGATGTTAATATAACTGCTTTTTACAAAATACATATGTATATTTACAAGGTACACATACCAAAATAGTATTTTTTGGAATTTTGATGCGCCAGTCTCTTGGTACTTGTTAATCTCTGAAACGGCTAGACTGATTTTGACAATATTTTATAATATTAGTAGGATACTAGTTCAAATCCCGGGTAGGCTAACTTATTCTTATAAGTATTTTCAGTTTATCTGAAAAATACAATGTTGCCTGAAATTGAACTAATTTCCGATATGGCGACGGACCTAGCACTTAATCATTTTATATATTATAATAACATTATAATGGAGTTCCGTACCAAAGGCTAAAAAAAGGAACCCTATTACTAAGACTCAGTTTTTAAAGATAATTGTGATAGCTAGAGAATTAAAATTGTCGCAGGTGAGGTATTTCTGGTGCAGCCAATGATTTTATATACAAGATACGCCATCTTCATACTGCACACACGAAATACTTACATTTAATAAAACAAAACAAATAAAATAAATGGTACAAAAAATATGGAAATCACAAGAGTGAATAAGACTAGCTTTACATACTCGGTAGACACGATTGATTTGTTGTGTCATATATCAAATAACTATACGTAATTTAGTGATTTGCAAATTTTAAATACATTTATTTAAAACTTAATATTTTTATCTACCTGTGATATGATATTCCTTTATTTTTATTAACTTTTCTGACGTAATTTGTGTAGTTTCGAAACACACAAGACGCCATTTTAATATTTTCTGTATCATTCGACACACCCTCTCACGGTGACAGGTCACAACCCGATTGATTGTAATGGTCCTAATTAGGACCAATTCACGGCACGCGTTTTCATCATACAAAGCCTGTCCCCGTGTCGTCATCAAAATCGAGAAAATCGGTTTTATTAGTTTTACTGCATTTATTTATTTAAATAAATGAAGAATTATAGAAGTACATTTCTTACAGGCCGCTAGTGTACGGAGTTTTCTTATGCCTTTTCTACGTGGGGCTTATTACCTTCCGGTCGTCTAAAAACCTATTAGCGTCTCCTTACTTTCTGGTGACTGATGGAAAAGAAGCGACCTACCTCTTCGCTACCAGGTTTCAACGAAGCGTAAGTAAAATTTATACTTTACTAGCGGCCCGATACATGCTTCGCTGCGTACCTATAAAGTGAAATATTAGGAAAAATAATAGTCAACACTGAAAAAAAAGTAATTTGACAGCACATTCCTCATCTGAAAAAAGATTCAATTTGAAAGCAAAATCCCTATTTACAAAATGATCCGCTATTTATTGAATTAATTTGTTACAAAAATGTGATAAATGAACAACCGTTCTACGGATTTTGTACTAACTTCACATGAAACATCTACTAAACAATCTGAACAAAGCCTGTTAAAGTAATCTAAAAGACGTTTTGCAAAATTTAGTTCGTAAAAAAGTACAAAATTTTACAAAACGAAGGCTTTACCCGTAAGTTATAAGTAGTAGAATTAAATTATATCTTGTTTTCTTAAGAATAGTGTAAAAATGAAAAAAGATGTACTCCGATGATTCGATCATGCAAAATGACTAAACAGAAATACAACGCGAATGTGGGTAACTGTGGCTGTGGGTATTAGGCAGGGGCGTGCAAACACTGTTCAAACTTTAAGACAGGATGTGATATATCTAATTAAACTCCGTCACTTTACTATCATGGTCACATAATCTATGAAACACTGAAGAAACCATTATAGACGAACGACCACATAAATAATTTAAGTATAAGAGTTAAATTTAAACATTCTCGTAATTAATAATTAGTGTCATAATCCTGTGCACGCCGCTGGACTATTCGGGGAGACCTCGGTTGACATTCCACCTAAACCGAAACCAGTCGGACTGCATCGAAGCCGGTTCCATCCGAAACCGGCGTATTTGTATGAAGAGAGTTATAAATCTGAAGTTAGGTATTTAAGTATGTTATATGTAGCGATCGTGACGCTTGGCGTTTAATACTCTCTTGAATGGTTTGGAGGGTAGGATAGCCGCTAGACTTGCACATTAGGTCTAACACCTTAGCCATAGGACAGCGACACACCTACAACATATATGGTGTCTGTAGACCACAGTTATCTCTTACTATTTGGAGAGCCGTGTTTGTTGTCTTTTCCCCATAAAAAAACGATCAAAATCTCAGTTCCAGCTTCACGTATTAGGTTGGGGAAAAAGTTTCTACGCAATTTTTAAGAAAATTCAAATGATTTTTTTTATAAACATTTACATTTAACTGAAGTAGGTACCATTTTGTTCGATAACTTTTTGCCATCTTGAAGCTAGGGACAAGTTCCCATTGCTATAGAAATTTTGGGGTTTCTGGTCAAAATACCACGATAAGTGGTTTTTGTAGTCCTCTCGTGATGTTAACCTGACACTGCCTAGAGAATTCTGAAGAATTCA